>JASEVX010000001.1:227346003-227436003 GCA_031761405.1 Serripes groenlandicus | reverse complement strand
CTCAGTGGTCTTTTTCTATGAAGTCTAGTATAATTTTTTCATACAATTTTAACATAGTCGAACATAAAGATATTGCTCTATAGCTATTTGGGTCTGATTTGTTTTTATTACCACCCTTATATAAAACTGTAATCATACCTTGTTTCATTTTTTGTGGGGTATATGCAAATTGTGTCATTTTCTGATACAGTAATGTTAGTGCCTTTATAATGACGGATCCACCGTGCAATAGATGTTCATAATATACATTATCAGGACCACATGCTTTATTTCTTTTACACGATTTCAAATTTGTTTCGACTTTACTTTCGCCGATGTTTATATCATCGATTATATGACCATCTAGAGAATTACATATGGAAGAAAGCTCCATTTCTGCGCGAGTGTTATTTTCAGTTATAAAGCTTTCATGTTTCATTTCTATCCTTTGAACAACAATAACAACACGTCTTTTTGAGCGCTGCATTGACAGTCGATGAAAATTTATTAATTTTAACTAATTACGTGGATGAGATGGTAATAATTATCAAAGTATCGACAGCGAGTATGTATGTTTTAAGTGTGAGCAGTTCTCTGCTTTAATTTTGATGCAATTCCGTGCATATTGCCATGTAAACTATTGTGTGTAAACCCCACCGCTACTAATGACGTCACGCTCGCGGTGGAAAATATACACTCAAAGGATAGACTTTCTAAAGACCAATGTTATGAGCTAGAGGGTATGGAAAGAGACCAGAAACACAAGGAAATATACAGTTGTAAATATTCAGACAAAACCTATGCCATTACAATATCAGTACATAGTGAAGTATTTAATGTTTACCTCAGGACAAATCTACGATCTAAATACACTTTCATATTAAATAAAAATGAGAATGGTCTTGAAACGAGTATTTATGAAGGTGAAAGTAAATGTGTTATTACATTGTACCTCAACAACACTTTGTTCATCCAAGGTAAAGGTTGTAACAGTTGGAAAGAGAATGTGTTTGACAAATTAACAGACAGTCATCAACTTGAATCCGTGTGTACAAACGATAACAATTCCGTTCCAACAACTCCTTCCATAGAGAACCCTAACATGTCCAGTGGCGATACTTCAAGAAGCCCCCTGGTCTTTCTTAGTAAACTTGTAAACAGCCTAAGAAGTCCCAGCAAGAGATCATCAATGAAAGAAGCAAATACAGCTTGTGAGAACACTTTACTTAATATCCCAGTTGACCAAGAAGCATCTCCAAATTCACTTAATATCCCAGTTGTCCAAGTAACATCTCCAAATACTGCTTCTATTGAGCTTGTAAACACACCAAAACCACCTCAAAAACAGAAACAATCCAGAATGTCCAAGCATAATAAACCCCGAGTTATCAACAAAGGGAAAGCAGACAACTTGGCTCCTAGTATGGATTTATATACGAATAAACCAATTATCAGCTCTAATTCCCAGGAAACAAGTACCAAGCAAATAATTGACAATGAAAGCAAATTGAGTAATCAAGAACTTGAAAAATCTATCAAATTATTACGTGAAAAGTATAATGACCAGAGTGATAAAACTGGGAAGCTAGAGCAAGAGGTAGCGAGTCTTAAAAATGCAATAAAAATTGAAACTGAGAAGAATGATAAACTCAAATGTGAATTATCATCAACAACAGGAAAGCAAATGGTGATTGAAGAAGATAAGGCTAAACTGAGAAACACAATTGGTCAAATCACAAGAGAGAAATCGGAACTAGTTAGTCAACTAATAAAAGTCCAGGTGAACTCAGAGACGGTAGATTTTAAGATTCAAAGCATCACAGACAATATGGAGATTAAATTAGCATCTGAAATGTCAAGCTTAAAAATCAGTCTATTCAAAGAACTAGCTGAAATTAAAATCCAAAATAGGGCACGAATGCCAAACAATCACCTGCCATTAGTGAATCAAACAAATGAGCCAAACCAGAACAATATTTTAAATACAGAGAACGTATCTAGAGACTGTACGGGATTCAATATGAAAACCAAACTTAGTGCGCTCATCGCAGGTGATTCTATCACTAGAAGACTTAGCCCTGCTAAGATGTCAGACCAGCACTTACAAGTTAAAATCCGAAGACATCCCGGTGGGAAAGTAGACACTATTGTACAGAACTTATTAGAAATGAGCGATAATGAACACATGAAAGAGCTAGATTTAGTTGTATTACATGTTGGGACAAATGACATTTCTGATGGAGAAAGCCCTGAAAATGTTACAAAAAAAATCGAGACAGCAGTTTTCAAAATCAAAAAAGTCTGTACTAATGCTAAAGTTATGATTTCAAGTATCCTCCCTTGGAATGCAGAAAAATTGGTAAACAATGTCATCACAAAAACAAACCAAAAAATATCAACGATGTCTAACAAAATTGACTGCAACACGAATGGAGGAAAAAGCTCTTGGCACATATATGAGGAAAGTAATTGAGTCTGTGCTGAAAATCAAGCCTTCAACCCCAAATGAAACTGACAAACAACCAATCGTTAACGAACAAGCAATCAGAAATCTAAACCACAATGAAAATATTCAGCAGAATTTCCGTTACGGGAGGAACACAGGGGGGAGAATGAGCGATCAACGGAATCTGCACGGGAAAGACTACACGACAACACAATTCCCGAGGCACTATCAGACAGCCTATCCAAACCACAAATGGAACAACCCAAGGGCCACCGACGCAAACAACTGGAACAACCCCAGGGTCAACGACACCAACAACTGGAACAACCAGAGGGCCACCGTAATCAACAGTTGGAACAACCTGAGGGTCACCGATACCAACAACTGGAACATCCCGAGGGTTACCCATACCAACAACTGGAACAACTCGAGGTTCACCGACACCAACTACTGGAACAACCCGAGGGTCACCGATACAAACAACTGGAACATCCCGAGGGACTCCAACTACAACAACTTGAAATATCCAGCGGAAACAAACATGGTTTATCTGCCTGTACCTGCAAGTGCTTTAAACAATTTCATGTAAAACATGACTGTGAAAAAAGTCAAAATCAGAATAGTTATTTTACCGACTTAGTGTATCCATCAAATAATGAGTGTTTTACTGATAATGACAATTGTGAACATTATCTTTCTCATAGTTCTGATTACAAAGATAAATGTCGCATTTTTCCAAATAGTAATTATATGGTAAATATTTGTTTAGATAGTTTAGACTCACCTGTTAATGCTAAAAGTTCAAGCAATGAGAGTTTAAATATTGAAAACACTGTACTTAACGGTACTGATTATAGTTCCATTTGTTCTATTTTACCTGTTAATTGTAAACGTTTAAGCTATGAGAGTTTAACTGTTGAAAACACTGCATTTAACGGTACTGACAATGGTTCCATTAGTTCCATTTTACCTGCAAGTATTACTAGTTTTGACATTAATAGTTTGTCTGTAAATAATAATAGTACCAATAATAGTTCCAACTGTTCAAATGTACCCGTTAGTTTTACTAATTTTGACGATAACAGTTTTTCTGTAAATAATAGTGCTTCTTCTGATATCAATAATTGTTCAAATGATGCTAGTCTACATGATGTTCTAAACCCGATTACACACAATTCATTGGATCATTCATTAAGCACAGATGGTATTGAGTCATTTGTTACTAGTTAAAGGACTCCATATTGTGCATCTCAACATTCACTATGTTCTTCCAAAGTTAGATGAAATTCAAATTATTCTGTCACAAAACTTCAGTATTGAATGTTTATGTCTTTGTGAAACATTTCTAGATAGTTCTGTACTTGATAGTCAGCTCTCTATTCCTGGTTATTCATTTTTCCGTAAAGACAGACCCTCTCTTGGTGGAGGATTACTTATATATTATAAAAATGATATTTGTTGCTATCGTAGAACTGACCTAGAATCAGAGAATTTAGAAGCTCTGTGGTTGGAGTTTAAATTTTTTAATACAAAGCCAATTCTACTTTGTTATTCTTACAGACCTCCATCTTCTAAAGTAGAATGGATGGATATTTTTTCTGATAGTCTGGATAAATCATTTAATGAAAACAAAGAAACAATTATTCTAGGAGATTTTAACTTTGATTTACTTAAGTCGTGTCTTTACTCAAAATCATGGCTTCAACTTATGGAGTCAATGAACTTCACACAACTTGTTAAGTTCCCAACGAGAATCACAGACCGAACAACAACTCTAATAGATCATGTATTTACAAATAAACCAGAAAATATCATTGAAATAAACATTCCTTCATATGCTTTAAGTGACCATTTTCCAGTTGCTATTACAAGAAAGTGTAATCATAATATGGTCAAAAAGCCTTTCATAACCATATTACATACAGATCAGTTAAAAACTTTAGTGAGGATAACTTTCTCGTCGACCTTTTAAATCAGCATTGGTCAATATTAACCGCCTATGATGATCCAGATGAATGCACTGATTTATTCATAAACATGTTTTCCTCAATTTTACAAAAACATGCACCGCTCAAACGAAAAAGGATAAAGAAAGTAACCCAGCCAAATTGGTTCAATCCTGGCATATTGCAAGCAATAAAACAGAGAAATTACTATCATAAAAAACAAAATGTTCCTTACTATAAATTTATGAGAAAAAGAGTTATTGTCTACAGGGCAAAATATGATTATTTTAATGACCATTTGAACTGTCACAAACAAAATCCTAAACTTCTATGGAAAAGTCTACGTGAATTATCGGGTTTAAATAGTGATACCCAAACACCCTGTCTGAATGATAAAAATGGAAATATGATATATGATCCTGTTATTACTGCTAATCTGTTCAATACACACTTCTGTAATATTCACCAAACTGTTCTTGTTGACAAAACAAAAACTTATACACCATCAGATTATTTTATTACAACAACTAAAAATAAGCTTTCTAATGTTGAAAAGTTTACTATACCTTTGGTATCAAAAGAATTTGTTGAAAGCCAATTAAAATCCCTCGATACTTCAAAATCCACTGGAGTAGATAATTTAAATGCCAAATACCTAAAGATATCTGCTTCTTTAATAGCCCCAACTCTTACACACATGTTTAATTGTAGTATCCATTCAAATAAATTTCCCAAAGCTTTCAAAATAGCAAAGGTTATCCCTATATACACAAAAGGAGATAAGCATGACCAAAATAATTACAGACCAATCTCTATCCTACCAATTATTTCATTAATCTTAGAAAGACATGTGAGTAAGCATTTAAAAACCTACCTTGAAAACAATCAGTTATTTTATCATAGACAATCGGGCTTTCGAGAAAATCACTCTTGTCAAACGGCTCTTATAAAGATTATAGACGACTGGATCACAGCTATAGACAAAAACGAAATTGTTGGCACTCTATTTCTTGACCTATCCAAGGCCTTTGATTTAGTTAACCATGATATATTACTGCAAAGACTTTCAATGTATGGGTTACATAATAATGCTATAGACTGGTTTAAGTCATATCTTAATACTAGAATTCAAAAGACATTTATCTCTGGAGAACAATCAACTCCCAGTAAAGTCGAAGCTGGCGTGCCTCAGGGTTCTGTCCTCGGGCCGATACTATTCTTGATCTACATTAATGATTTGCCCTTAGTTCTTTCCCATTCAGTTGCTGATATATTTGCAGACGACACAACACTGTCAACTCAAAGCAAGTCTCTTGACGTAGTTGTTTCCTCACTTACCAATGACTTATTACAAGTAGATCAATGGTGCCAACTTAATCACATGTCCGTTAACTCTGATAAATCAAAAGTAATGTTTATCAGTTCGAGACATAAACATCGTGAGATTGTTAAAAATAATCCAGGAATTTCATATCATAACTCAGAAGTTAATTCTTGCTCAAGTGGTAAATTGCTAGGTATTACAGTTAATAACGTTCTTTCGTGGGGCGATTGATACATTGATACTGTAATAAAGAAATGTAATACATACCTGTAATACATACCTCTATATGTTATCAAAAATCAAATTATTTCTCTCAAATGACAATCGTAAACGTTTTTATAATGCATACATACTTCCACACTTTGATTTTTGTTGTGTTATCTGGGGAAATTGCACAAATAATCTTGAAAACAAACTAGTGAAACTTCAGAAAAGGGCTGCCAGGGTAATCCTTGATTGTGATTTTACCACCCCTTCATCTTTAATGTTTGCTGAACTTAAATGGATGACATTTCCCGAACGAGTTATTTATCAGAAAGCCATTCAAATGTATAAAACATTACGTGGAAATGCCCCTGATTACCTAAAGAAATCATTTACTTTTACATCTGATATTCATGCAAGACTCTTACGTTCAGCAACTTCATTCCAGTTGTATACACCAAAACCTAACTTGGAAATATATCAAAATACATTTATATTTTCCGGTTCATCAGTCTGGAATTCCCTTCCTTCATATATTCAAAACTCAACGTCTATTCAGCATTTCAAATCCCAATATTTACGTTGGATAAACCAATCTTAATTCAATGATAATTGTAGTACAATTGTATTTCATAAAACTATGCACAATATTTAGATCTGTGGCTGTTCTACGATACAGTAATAGACATATCAATGTTAAGTCCATAATTATAATCGCATGTATATTGTAACATAGAGTAGTTCATATATAACACACGTTTGTTCATGTTTCGTTCCATTTTGTTTATGTGTGAGGCCCTCATGGAAGATTGACTTGCATACATGTACTATGTCAAATGAGTGTCCTCTATAAATAAAGCCTTTATTATTATTATAATGTTGAGAGGGGATATACAGATCAGAAAAGTAGTTTTTCCAACCAACATTTATCTCTTCAGGATCTCTGTATATACGGCCATTGAAATTCATAATATCTGTTTCCATTAAAAACTATTATAAAATATACATATAATGAAAAATGCAGTCATGTCATATGTGATTTTGAAGTAGTCAGAATAAAGTTTTGTGTGGTGTAGAAAGTACGGGAAAATGTTGACGTCATGGCGTCATCAACGACGTCATCCAAACAAGTCGTTATTCCAAGATGGCGCTGTCCACAGAGCAGTGCACAGAAGTTGTTAAACTGTATTACAAGAGAAAGTTGATGCAAGGCATCAATGTCGCCGGAAAAGACTGCATTGATTTATTTATGTATTCTTGACTTTCCTTAGTCTATTCAAACATTAGGAACGTTGAAATGAAAACATTTGTTTATAAATTGTATATTCATACCTATATACATTAGGGTATCTATAAAAAATTAACGAAATGTGTACACATTTATCTTGGCTTAAATTTAATTTTGCTGTTGTTACTTATTTAAATAATAGTATTCATTCATATAATTTCAATGTTTGTCAATCTTATTCGAATCACAAGGTAAATCTCCTGGTATTGCTTTAAAGGGAGGTAATTTGAAGAAAACAAAAGTCTTCAAAAGGAGAAATATATCAGCATTACCGTCTACAGTTTAAATTGTTCTATTGTTTGTGGATTTAAAAATGTTCTTTTTTTCTTATTTCTACATGTACAACGAAATATTGCGGCTTCTCTTTGACGCTTTGCGTCAAACATTCGTCTTGTACTTGTCTAAAATAAAATAATATCACTCGCTTTTTCATATCGAAATGCGCATGCGCGAAAATCGATGTTAAAGGTCACGAAACTACACAACAGAATAGGGTCTATATTTAGCTTAGAAACAGTTCCTACTTTAGATATTCATGGATTAACATTATTAAATGAATTCTACACAAATCAAGACATCTCTTTGAACATGAAAACAACATTTAGTAAGTTAAAATTGCTATTAAAAGGAGAATCCGAAATTGACCTCAATGATGACACATAAGAGTCTGCATTAGGGGGTGTTGGTTCACGTCTTGAAGGGACCACTTTTGTCTTCGTAAATAAGACAAAAAACTTAAATGCGAGTGTAATAAAAAAAACTGCAAACATTAAAAAATCGGAATATTTATTTCATTTTAGATGTGTCATTTATTAGTGTTCGTAAACAACCACAATTGTAATATGTTCAAATCATCTAGATTTTTTTTTTTTTAATAATAAGCCGTGATTTCCGAAAAGCTATTAAAAATAGAAGTCGCGGGCTTCTGCCCGGCGACTAATAAGAGTTATTCACCAGTTACAGTGATCAGATCGATGCAGAAATTGTATCGCGATAATGATAAACTCAGTAAGATGCAAGTGCACATAATTGTCAAAAGGTTTGAGCAGTCAGGATCAGTTATTGATCGACGCCGTAGCAATGCCGGCCGGCCAAAATCAGTCAGGACTTCAGAGAGTATCGAACAACTGAGAACTGTTATTGAAGAAACTCCACAAAGGTCTATACGTAGAGTGGTAGGTGACATTACTAACAATGCAAGTGCAACTAGTGTCTACAGGATGCTGAGATTCGATTTGAAATTAAAACCGTACACTATTTCTATTATGCAACACATGAAACCTTCTAATATTGACAGTCGGCTTGCGTTTGCCACGTGGATAAAAGATCGACCGGATATAGCAGACAATACTTGGTTTTCAGATGAAGCGTATTTCTACTTATCTCAAGACAGGGTGTACAGCCCCGCACTAGCATCTCTAGAAGATTTGAAAATCCGAAATATTTCAACGGACACCTGCAAATCAGTGATTTGTAACTTCAAGAAACGTCTAGACGTCGTAATTCAACAAAAAGGACGTCATCTGGAACACTTGTTGTACAACTGACATATTGAGAAAACCCGTATAAAGGCATGTGTTTAAGATAATCTTCTGATGTCATATATCAAATAAAACTTTAATCTGTCTAATATCACATTGTCACGTTTATTTAAGCGTGTTCTTCATTGTTAGAGAAATATAAAGCACCAAAATGGTAACAGATATTATGAAACACCCTGTACATATTTTCTTTTTTTTGCGTTTATTAATAATCTTCCAAAATTGATTAATATCAACTTCTGTTGCTGTATCTAATTCTTTTTCTAGAGAGTTGATGTAAATTTGAACTGTTTTTCTATGAAATTGTTTAAAGGCATTTTTAGCAATTTTGTAATTATTGCACTATGGAGAGTCGCGACCTCGTGGCCTTTTTCACTTAACCACATTTTACGTTTCATGTTCATATCTTTGTGTAATTTTGTTAAGATGGAGTTCCAATATGGTTTAATAAAAGGTTTATATTTTGGTTTTGGGATGTGTTTCTCTGTTGCCCTATGTACAGATTGTATGATATTATGATACAGATCATCAATTTCGGAGTGGGATGAAATAGTTTCCCCTGTTAGTATTGAATTTAATAATTGATCATCATTTCCTAAATATTGTTTATAATTCAAAATGGAACGTTGTTTCAGAGTTCTCCAGTGTATTGCGTACGAATTGGAAACTTTTATTGGGTGGTTATGACTAGTGTGTGTCAGACTAATTATCTCACACAATAAAGGGCGGTGCGTAGAGAAGTCAATAGCATTGTCCTCCACAATACTGCATTTACATACTGAGGGAAGATCATGTTCTGCGATCACCATATGATCTATCAATGTTTCTCTTGAGGAATTATAAGGAATATTACTTTATTCAGATCCGGAGAATATTTGCAAATTATCTAGGGCCGCTAAGTTATGCCTGAGTAGTAATTCAATTAAGAGCGTGCCCCTATTGTCAAGTCTAAAGGAAAAATCGGAACGCGCGGGAAGTTCGGTGTTAAAATCCCCCATTATGACTATTGTTCCTTTCTGCAAATACTGACATATAGCCAATTCTAATCACACAAGCTATCTTTAAAAGTTTGACTAGAATGATTTTTGCAAGGTAAGTACACTTGCAGTAGATAGATAGTTTGGCCTGATAAAGCCGTTATCTCAATCCCAAGTATGTGCTGACTATTAATATGTAACGGTGAGATTAAACCGTTCCACGCGGTCTTCCATAAGAATGCTAGACCTCCTTTTCCCACGCGTCTACAGCTTGGTAATAAAAGGTCTGGATCAGAAATTGAGCAACTTGAATACTTGCTATTTATTAAATTAAGGAAGTTGCGTTGGTGTTCATAGAGCCAATGTTCGGAAATGCCAATTATGTCGATATCGTTGTTATCTAGAAAGTCGCATAGGTAGCTCGAACTCGACATGATGCCTGTTGCATTCCAGCTTGCAATTCTCAAAGCCATTTTAATCTACGCCTGCACTCGTATTAAGGACGGTGTACCTATTTTCATGTTCGAAGTCATATTCATTTTCATTTTCATACTGATTATGTATTGTTGCCTGGCGTATTGGTTATCTCGCGCGGAATTGTGGCGATCTTGTCTATGACCCGGCCGACGTAATTTGTTTGCATTATATAGTATCCATGGACGACAGTTTATTCCCCGCGGCCAAAAGCAGGGATCGTCCGTAATGTTATCTGCGTATTCATTGTCTTCAACGATCACGCGTACAATTACATTTCCGTAACGACGGTTTCTCGAAATTAACACCTTCGTTACTTTCGGGCCTCGACGTTCAATGTATTTCGATACTATGATTTCCGTAACGTTTGGTTTAAAACCACCGATATAGTAGATTTTTGTGCGCTTATTGACGAATTGTTCAAACTCGCCGTCATCCTCATAACCCTGAGCTAATTCTTTGTGGATACTTTCAAAAGTTAACGTTCTATTGTTTTTAGATGTTAATGATGCCCTTTTCGGGATTATATTTCGATCGGTGATCATCGTTGGAATAGACATATTTGTAAAATGTGTGTCTGTGTCATGATTTTTGATATCTATTTTGGTGCCATTTGCAAGAACTGCTGAGTAAAGTGCAGGGGTATGATTGTATTGATTTGATAGGGAGGAGGACTGATCTATAATCAGCCTAATTAAGCATGCCGCGCAGGCTTACCCGCAAAGACACTTTTTCGCCTACTGTGGATTTTCTGTTTCTGGAATCATTAATCTATATTTTTATCCCCCCTGAGACGGAATGTGTCTGCCAGGAATAATATGCGCACACTGCGCAAGCAGATCTGGGTCGATACATTACGCAGAGGCCATAATGTTGGTTTTCTCACGGAACGGCTTAAATGTATTTTCTGAAAAAAATAGAGCATACTTTTGATAGAAAGTGAACAGCCTTGTGTGAAAATGGAGAATACTAGTTTTGAACGATATATTACATTTATATAAGCATTTAATGAGCAAGTCCGTTGAAACTGTACTACATGTTTGACATATCAATTACATGGGCTTTTAAGAATTTCGTTTAGTCTTTTCCCACATACTGCCGCTGTCTGACGCCTTTGCGACAGACAACTTTTGAAAACATTGTGACAAAATGAAAAATTGCTCATAATAAGCAATTTCTCTTTTTCTCACAGTGTTTTCAAAGCTATTCAATAATTAAACTTTTTGTATGTAGAGAAGTTTCATTGTTTGGCCTAAGAGTCTGCTTTTAATGTGTTGTATGTGGGAAAGGGTTAAATGTCTGTAGATTCTGATAAGAAGTAGTAAACATACAGCCTCTGAACTGTACAGAAACGTCAAGTTGTACCCTTCTTAACTGACAGGCTCTTTTAACCCTGCCCACATGTTACAATGCAGCAGACGACATTCAAAACATCTAGGTAAAATATGGTGTATCTCTTTAAAATAAAGTATTATCGCTAATAGAGTCATATTCATTATAAGCAATTACTTCTTTTGTCGAAATGTGTCGGCAAGTGGGGAAGGGTTAATAAAGTCGTCTGCTGCAGAGGCGTCAAATGTTGCATGTGTCAGGGAAAGAGTTAATCCTTTCCCACATACAACAAATCTGCAACAGACTTTGAAAATATCTAGGCAAATACCT
Organism: Serripes groenlandicus; assembly: GCA_031761405.1. Lineage (NCBI taxonomy): Eukaryota > Metazoa > Mollusca > Bivalvia > Cardiida > Cardiidae > Serripes > Serripes groenlandicus. The sequence goes on along the minus strand of JASEVX010000001.1, from coordinate 227,424,162 downwards.
TGTTTGTGAAATATCTCTATATAAGAAATGTTGATTCTTGGAAAGAGTTGTAAACATTGAAAACGGGGAAACTGCTCATTATAAACAATGCCTCTTTCAACAATGTTTCCAAATGACGTCTGCTGCAGAGGCGTCAGAATGCGTCTGTATGTGGGAAAGAGTTAAGTGTATAGCACTTATATTTTGTGTCGGAAACATCAACTTACAACACATCTGCAGAAGACGTCTTTGGAAACAAGTGGACACATATATAGAAGACCCTATAAATGAGGATATATTTACTGAACAAAAGTTGAAAGTTGAAAACATTGTGACAAAAGGAGCAATTTCTTGTTTTGAGCAATTTCTTGTTTTGAGCAATTTCTTGTTTTGAGCAATTTCTTCTTTTATCACAATGCTTTCAAAATTCTTCTGCTGCAGAGGCGTCAGAAAGCGCCTACATTTTTAATTCGCCTTATCCAGCTTTGCAATTGGATGAATCCATATCAAATTCTAGCAACGAGACATTCATGTTGTTTAGTAGCCACAAGTATAGAGCCTGTTCAGACGACGCGGATTCGCTGGCTTGCTTGGCTCTTTACTGGTGACACAGTTTCACAAAATTAGCTCTAGCAGCAAAAGGGCAAGAACCCTTTTTCTTGGATAGACGACTTTGAACTACATGCGACGTTTGAGACAGTAGCACTTAAACCGCCAAATAAGAGTTACCGTGTTTTTATTTCATTGAAACATATATAAATATAAAAGAAGGAGTCCCGATCTTTTCCCACCATATTTTTTTTTTGCCTTTTTGTTGCGATTTTCTCTCTTTGTTAATTAACATATAAAGGTAAAATTGTTTATGTATCATTTGATATTTTAGGCATATTCTAATGATACAAAAACACTTAGTTTACGGATCTAGCGCAAGTGTTTTGAGAAAACTTAAAGAAACATTTCGCGTTGAGCATTTCCCCCTTATCTCGTCGAGTTATTGAAGTCCGCTATTTCAGTCTCCATATTTTGTTTGGTCGTACATTATCAAATTACAGGTGTTTTCACTATTGAAGGAATTTGGATTAAAATACCGCATAGGATAAAAAGGGTCAACATTTCTTTAGGTGACATTTGGTTACAATATATAGTCCACTGTGTGCAAGAAGGCAACAACTCCATTATAACCATTCATTGAGTTATCATATTTTTGCACCAAGTGGACGATACTTATGAACAAAGAGGAAATTGAAAGAAAAGTTGAAAAACCTGTGTATTTCGTACACTGAATTGAGGCGCGTCTAGTGATTTGTTGTCTTAATGTCATTCGTCATTGGCATACAACTAGTTGGGCTACTCTTCAAGTAGTTCGTATGATGTATTAAGATAGTTATTAAATATATATATGCAGACGACATAGTTTTTACAGCAACTTCGGAAAATGATCTTCAAGTAATGTTAGATACTCTTTCTGGATGGTGTAAAAAGTGGCGTGTTTTAATTAATACTTCTAAATCAAAATGTGTTCATTTTCGCCCACAGCGACATCTTAGAACGGAATACAATTTTACAATAGGTCAACACGTGCTAGATACCGTTAAGTGTTATAAATATTTAGGGGTGATTTTTGATGAACACTTAGACTATACTACACATTGTGAGGCGATATCGAAGGGCGCCGGGAGAGCTTTGGGAGGAATTATTTCAAAATTCTGCCACATGAAAGACTTTGGTTTCAAGACATATGAAAAGCTTTATTACAATTGCGTAGTTCCGATTCTTGAATACGGGTCATCTACATGGGGGTTTAAAACTTATAAATGTTTAGATAACATACATAACAGAAGCATGAGATACTATCTTGGGGTACACCGATTTGCACCTGTGACCGCACTCAATGGGGACACTGGGTGGCTGCCGTGTGTGTATAGACAATGGTTGTCTATAATACGATTCTGAAATAGACTTATCACGACCGAAGAAAATAGACTTATCAAAACTGTATTTAATATAGATTACAATGTTTGTAAAAATAATTGGTGTAGTGAGTTGAAAAGCATCTTGTGCAGAATCGGCTTAACGGATTATTATAACAATAAACTTGTAATTAACATGAACCTAGCTGAATTAAAAATCAAACAGTACTATGGGTCGGAGTGGTCAACAAGTGTTCAGCAATCACCAAAGCTGCGAACTTATAAGTTGTTTAAAGATAGTTTTACCGCAGAATATTACATTAAACTGAACTTACGTAAAAACGAGCGCTCTCTTTTAGCTCAGCTAAGATGCGGGATTTTGCCTTTGAGAATTGAGACAGGCCGATACATTGGCGAAAAAATCAATGATCGCTTATGTTTATTTTGTGATAGCTCACAAATAGAGTCGGAAACGCATTTTGTGGTTACATGCGACTTTTATACAAGAATAAGATCTGACATATTCGGTGAACTATTTGATACAGGGGCATTTGTACAATTATCGCTTAATAATAAATTGTGTTATTTAATGATGAATCATGTGCGAAAATTAGCAAAATTTATAGTTAAAGCCTATGTTGTAAGACGGAGAGCATTATATCCGCAGAACTGATTATTGTTTCTTTTTGATATACAGGCGACTTTTTGAATCGATTATGGTAGGCATATTTTCAGGGCATTTTATGGGGAGTAAAAATTGCTCCTAATGTGCAAGTTCTTATTCTCGCATAATGCTTTTGACTATAACAGTTTTCTCTTTTGGAAAAGTCTTCAAATTGTAGATGATGTATTATTATGTTCATGATGTATATGTGTACGTTTATGTATTTTTCATTAGGACCGTATAGACACAACTATCTCCCTTTCAAACATTTATTCACTCACACATGCATTGACTGACTCACTCACACACACAATCATTCGTTAGTGTCTTTGCTTGTGATTGTTTTTAACTGTGTTTGATTATACATATGACTACATTTTCTTTACATTTCGTTTATGTAAAGGACTTTTAGTTATATATTATTACTTAACATTACGATAACTTTATTGTTATGTGATTTGGTGGACAGCAAAACTTCCGCTCTTTTTCTTAAAAGAGCATAGCCTAGCTGTTAAACAAAAACACTCATATTGTAAATTTATTCTTTAGACAGTGTGAAAATGTTTCAATTAACGTTTTCATTTGTTTGTTTTTCCCCAGAAGTGATCTCAATCATAATTATACGTACTTATATTAACTTTTTATATCTACCTTATTTTTCTTTTGGAGATGAAGTTTCTGGAATGGATGTTTTCGAATGGTACTGCCCATATCTGTCTATTTGATATTGTCGTTATGAAGTAGAACGATACCAACACAACACGTTTTCCATTTTTTGCTTTTTTTGTATGTTTTTTTTTTTTTTTTTTTTTATTTTTTTGGTTTTCTTAATTATTTTTCTTTTGAAAGTGACTTATAGGCCCATGGGGCCGGGTGTTATTTTTATTACATGTTGTACCATTGTTTTGTTGTTGTATATACACATGTCACTATAATAAAATATTTACTTACTTACTTACTTATATGATACGGTGAAAACTCTGAATAGACTGTGTTAACACATGCTCGCATGAGTTTTCACTGTACCATTACTGCCTATACCTTATTAAGGTACGAACATGTGTTTGTGTATTACGTTTTCAACAGTGTTTCAGTCATATCACGGTGTTGCCTGTGTAATTCACCATTATTATCTATACCTTAATATGAGTATAGGTGCTACCTATTTCGGGTAAACATTTATTAACCTTTGTGATCGATAAATAATTCTCCGAGAACTGCTGTTAGCCCCTTGCTTGCAGCACGATCAGTTATTTACGTCAACTACGAGTCCTACCGACCTTAGCAAAGAAAATAAAAATCATCATCAGGTTAAGCTTATATTTAACTTTAAAATATAGCCTAGATTTTAAATCCATGAAATTATGATGACAGGTACAACAAATAATCAACTTGCCTTTCATAAAGTACTTCAAATAAAACGATTCCATAATTTACGGAAAGTCAAACTAACGTTCCTATAATTTCTGGTGTTTTCCTTCTAGTTATTTATTCATCATTTGCGTTACGCTAATAGAATGACGTCATATTATGACGTCATATTACAGGAATTTGGATTTGTAACTTCCGGAAAGTAAAACAACCCTTATGAGTTGTTATTTGAACTCGTTTTAGAAATAGACGACGAGTGTCATTAAACGGAAATTATCACACATAAAATTACTTGTACTCGTTCCTTTATCGAGTACGTATTATCATATTTAATTATTTCCTCTAGAAGTTTTTTTTGTTTCGATATTTTCTTTTTCATCCAATCAAAACGTAGCAGAATCGTGACTGCATCGAAAAATCCACTCTGGACACAATTTTTGGAAAGACGGTATAGCAAAGTTTTGCAAAGTTCATACCCATTACCTATTGACGGGAAACATCGCCGGCTTCGCCGTCGATTTGTTTACCCGTATTATGGTACGAACATGTGTTTCTGTATTAGGTTTTCAACAGTATTTCAGTCATATCACGGTGTTTCCTGTGTAATTTACAATTACTACCTATACCTTATTAAGGTACGAACATGTGTTTGTTTGTATGGTTTTTAACGCCGTTTTCAACAGTATTTTAGTCATACTCACGGTGTTTCCTGTGTAATTTACCATTACTACCTATACCTTATTAAGGTAGGAACATGTGTTTAATTGTATGGTATTTTACACTTTTTTCAACAGTATTTCAGTCATATCACGGTGTTTCCTGTGTAATTTACCATTACTACCTATACCTTATTAAGGTACGAACATGTGTTTGTGTTTATTGTGTTTTACGCCGTTTTCAACAGTATTTCAGTCATATCGCGGTGTTTCCTGTGTAATTTAACATTACTACTGGTCAACTTATTCTGACACAAGCGCATCAGTCGTAATCCTGTCCGTGCAAGACAAAGTGTCAAGGAGGGCAGCCACAACCACCATTTTTCAAAGTCTTTAGAATGACCCGGTCGAGGATTGAACCATGGTATCTCGCATTCGAGTCGGACGCTCTAACCACTACACCACTGAGGCGGTACGAACATATGTTACGATCATGTTGGGAATCTGCTGTGGCCGAGTTGTCTAACATCGGGGACTAGGAAACGGGCGTCCCAGGTTCGATACTCGGTCGCGGCGAAGCGGTCATGGTGAAGTGAACATTTTCCTAGAGTAGTACTGGTTTGTTAACCCATGTACTATGAGTAAATGAACTGTGGCCGTTATCAAACTGATATAATGTTGAAAACGGCGTATAACCCAAATTAAACTAAGCTCAGTCGGTAGCCACGCGGGCTGTCAATCAAACATCCGTGCTCGGTAGCTCAGTCGGTAGCCACGCGGGTTGTCAATCAAACATCCGTGCCCGGTAGCTCAGTCGGTAGCCACGCGGGTTGTCAATCAAACATCCGTGCCCAGTAGCTCAGTCGGTAGCCACGCGGATTGTCAATCAAACATCCGTGCCCGGTAGCTCAGTCGGTAGCCACGCGGGTTGTCAATCAAACATCCGTGCCCTGTAGCTCAGTCGGTAGCCACGCGGGTTGTCAATCAAACATCCGTGCCCGGTAGCTCAGTCGGTAGCGACGCGGGCTGTCATTCAAACATCCGTGCCCGGTAGCTCAGTCGGTAGCGACGCGGACTGTCATTAAACATCCGTGCCCGGTAGCTCAGTCGGTAGCGACGCGGGCTGTCATTCAAACATCCGTGCCCGGTAGCTCAGTCGGTAGCGACGCGGGCTGTCATACAAACATCCGTGCCCGGTAGCTCAGTCGGTAGTGACGCGGGCTGTCAATCCAGCAGGGGTTGTGAGTTCGAACCCAACCTCGGCCAACATTCTTTCCGACGTTTGACAAAAGTCACTGTGACAAGGGTCATTCGTCTTTCACAACTGCCTGGGCTTACAGTCGATCTGGAAAAAGCAGCCAGTTACTTGGAGAGAATATTGTGTGGAGTTGAATAGCCATGCAACACATGAATATGTGAACTGCCCGCCGTGATATGACTGAAAAATTGTTGTTAACGGCGTTAAACCCTAATCAATCAATTAATTTTAACGCTGGCACTTGACAAGGGGACGTAACAAGTACAATAGTTTTTAATTGATATATTAATGAGTTATCTTCCTTTATACGAAGCCAGGAACACAGACAGGTATGTTTTGTAATGGAGCAAATCACTAATTTAATTTGTATACTTTTTGCAGATGACGTGACGAACTGTCCTGACACCGCTATTGAGTTACAAATTACAATTATATCCTATTTCGGAATTCGGTGAACATTTCGGTATGACCATCAATTAGAATAAGACGTTACATGTGTTATTTAAATATGTCAGTGAATTGCCGGTGATTTGTCTCGATATCTATTTTGGGAAATAAACAAGCGATCGCCCATTAATAGTATGTGATGATACATCTTCTAACGTTATCATTGTATTTAAAAACGGTTGATCCCTGCGTTCGTACGGACACTAGTCATATAATGGCACCCGGTAAATGTCGCATCCGTGTATAAATACATCGGGCTCATATTCATTCCTAAATTGTCCTGGACAAAGGCAAACAATAAAACTTGATGCCGTATAAATCCTACCAGAGGCCTTCTGGAAACCTTTCCCATACTGAATACATGTATTTCAAATTATTTGCTAAATTGTCCTGGACAAAGGCAACAAATAAAACTTGCCGCCCAGCCCGAAAATCAAGTTATGCTAATAAATCCTACCAGAAGCCTTCTGGAAACTTTTCCCATACTGAATATTTCAAATTATTAAATTATGGAGCTGAAATATATGGAACGGATCGAGCAAGTTTAAATTCAATTATGTCAATATTTTTTTGGAGTTCATAATTATGTTAATGATTGTTTTGCATAAGAAGAAAGCGGTAGACTTCCCTTATGTATTGATTATCATGTACAATATATAAGTACTGGTGCAAACTAACATGTATGTCTAGTGAAAGCTATTAAAGAAACTGCTATTTAATAATGAAAAGACAGGATGACATCGGTGAAGAAAGTATTGTACCTATACGGCTTTGGATTTGGTTGGTTAAATCAAGAGAGGATCGAATATGAAGATATCGTTAATTTTGATATCGGAAGTGTAGAAGACGAATTTCATGTATTTGTTAATGAAACAATAAAACTCAAAGATAAAGAATAAATGTAAATTTTGTTTTTGTAAGAAAACCCAACAACTCAAATAGTTGATGTTATTGTATTTTGTATATTGGAGTATGGGTTGGAGGCCTTTCTTTACAAATAACTTTTGAATTGATATGTTGACATAATTCGAATTATCACATGTTAGACTTATCACGAGTTCACTTTAATACATATTATTATAATTATTATTATATCAAGTGGAGATTAAGAAACTGTTATAATTAAAGATTATGAAATATGAATTTTGGAAGCGTAAAATCATATCATGAAGAACAAATCACAGGTTTTTAAAGATAAATAAATAGTAACACTATAATTGAAAACACTTATCATTGCATACGACATTTGACGGCTCTGCAGCAGACGAGTTCTGAAAACGCAATTTCCACTGTCGAAAAGAAAGAAACTGCTCGAAAGAAGCAACGTCTCGTTTCCACTCAACTTTAAAACAAAGTAATGTCTTTCAAAACATCGTGACAAAAGGAGAAATTGCTCAAAATTAGCAATTTTTCCTTTTGCCACAATGTTTTTAACTCTTTTTATAAATTAAACTCATTTATAGAGCTTTTTCACGTTTTTGTATAGCTTAGTTTTCAAATACGTCTGCCGCAGATTTGCTGTATGTGGGAAAGGATTAACCCGTTGACTGCTGGAACCGATATCGTGAACCCTGTGCCGCCAGTAAAGAACTTGGCCAGTCGCGCATTCGCACCGTCAGGCCAGGCCCTATACTCGTGTGCCGCCAGTAAAAAAATGGCCAATCGCGCATTCGCACCGTCAGACAAAGCCCTATACTAGTATGCCGCCGGTAAAACACTTGGCCAGTCGAGCATTCGCATCGTCAGACCAGGTGCTATAGGTGCTATATTAGTGTGCTGCCAGTAAAGAACTTGGCTAGTCGTTCATCCGCACTGTCAGACAAGGCGATATACTAGTGTGCCACAATAAAAACAACTTGGCCATTCGTGCATTCGCACTGTCAGACCAGGTGCTATACTAGTGTGCCCACGGTAGAGAACTTTGTAAATCGGGCATTCACACCGTCGGACCAGGTCCTATACTAGTGTGTCGCCGGTAAAGTACTTGCCGATAAAAATCTTGGCCAATCGCGAATTCGCACCTTCAGACCAGGCCCTTTACAAGTGTGCCACCGGTGTAGAAACTTGGCCAATCGTGCATTCGCACCGTCAGACCAGGCGCAAAATTTAGTTTGCCGCTAGTGAAGAACTTGGCCAATCGCGCATTCGCACTGTCAGACCAGGCCCCACCTGACCAATCGCATTCGCACCGTCAGACCAGGCCCTATACTAGTGTGTCGCCGGTAAAGAACTTGGCCAATCGTGCATTCGCATCGTCATACAGGTCCTATACAAGTGTGCCACCGGTAAAGAACTTGGCCAGTCGCTCATTTGCACCGTCAGACCAGGCCCTAAACTAGTGTGCCGTCGGTAAAGAACTTGGCCAGTCACTCATTCGCACCGTCAGACCAGGCCCTAAACTAGTGTGCCGCCGGTTAAGAACTTGGCAAGTCGCTCATTGGTACCGTCAGACTAAGTGCTATACTAGTGTGCCGCCGGTAAAGAAATTGGCCAATCGCGCATTCACGGCGTCAGACCAGGTATTATACTAGTGTGCCGTCTGTAAAATAACTTGGCCCCATTCGCGCATTCTCACCGTCAGAACAGACCTTATACTAGTGTTCCGCCAGTAAATATATTGGCCATTCGCGCATTCGCACAGTCAGATCAGGTGCTATACTAGTGTGCCGCCGATAGTAAACTTGGCAAATCGCGCATTTGCACCGTCAGACCAAGCCCTATACTAGTGTGCCACCGGTAAAGAACTTGGCCAGTCGCTCATTCGCACCGTCAGACCAGGCTATACTAGTGTGCCGCCAGTAAAGAACTTGGCCAATCGCGCGTTCGCACCTTCAGACCAGGTGCTATACTAGTGTGCCGCCGGTAAAGAACTTGGCCAGTCGCTCATTTGCACCGTCAGACCAGGCCCTATACTAGTGAACCGCCGGTAAAGAACTTAACCAACCGCGCATTTGCACCGTCAGACCAGGTGCTATACTAGTGTGCCGCCGGTAAAGAACTAAACCAATCGCGCATTCGCACCGTCAGACCAGGCCTAGTACCAGTACCTACCAACAATGATTTCTTATGCCGTATTCTATTAATCAGTACAGATTCTTTCTCATGTTTAGCATTGATCCGTTTTGTGGTTTGAGTTCCCTCTGTATGACCTGTATTATGACGTATTCGCTCCGCGAGTTTTATTTCCTGACCTTTTTCTACATCAATCCGTTTCGGCCTGACACTTTCGGTTTGTTTAAATTCTTTTAATTTCTCTTTTAACGTCTGTCCTTTGGGGACGGTGTAACAAACTCCTCTTTGGTCGTACGATATTGGAAACGGGCTTTGACGTCCCTACAAAATACAAAAGAAATGATAACGGATAACAATTTAATGAATCCTATACTACATACAACAAATCTGCAGCAGACGATTTTGATAAAATCTGGTTAAAATATGGAAAATCTCTATAAGTAATGATATCATTATTGAATAATTCTGCAAAGTTATAAAAATATAGGGTATTTTCTCTATTTACGACAATGTTTTCCCAAATCATCTCCTGCAGATGCATCGACATGTGTATGCATGTGAGAAAGTGTTAATTATTTCATTCGGTTGACCGCCTCGGTCGTATAGTGGTGGAGCGTACGCGGGTTCGATCCCCGGTCGTGTCATACCAAAGACATTAAAAATGGTAGAATTGGCTGCCCACCTTGACGCTCAGGGTTGCGGGGTTAGCATTACGACTAACTGGCTGATGTCAGGATAAATAGACCAGTGGTACCTGGTAACTTACCCAGGAAACGCCGTGATATAACTGAAACATTGTTTAAATCGGCGTTAAACACTAAACAATCAATCGGTTGACATCACAAATCACTACAATAACACTTGAATTATTGACATTGATATAACTTTTAAAGTTCAACTTCTGTAGCTTTTGATAAGACGGAGCATATAAACAGGCTGATCTGAATATATATTGTCCAAAGTGAAAACGTGTTCATTTTCTCATGGACGGACTCACATATCACGTGACTGGTATTTCGTCCGAATTAACCCGTTCCCTGATACAGAACAACGTCCACGTTATTCGCTGTAGTTTCTCATTTTATCGTTATATGTTTACTCATCAGCTGTTTCCAACTCATCAAGCTAACAAGTTAATCCTTTCCCACCTACAACAAATCTGCTGAAGATTTTGAAAATATTTGGGGAAAAAGTATGGAAAATCTGGATAAATGAAAGTGTAATAACAAAAAAGGCTGAAAACTTTGAGGCAAAATTTTCAAGGCATTTTCATTTAGTTTATCCTAATAATAACTATTGTGCGGTAAAACAGGACGCGTTTCGTGATGAATGTTCTCATATGTCGCTGGAAAAGATATGTTTTCCATCATTCCGTTTGTCTGTCTGTCAGTTTGTCGACCCAACTAGGATAAGTCAATCTTCAAATTAGAGATAAGTTATTGTCAGCATACATACGAGTAATAACCGCAAGGTCACGATTTATTTTATATGTGAGGCGCTTCTAGCGATTTTTGGACTTAAATTTGTAATGTATTTGTATTTGCGTAAATTGAATAACCACCGTCAATATAACTGCAAATCGATAGATGCGGCTTAAAGGTGATAACAAATACATTACCAATACCATAACAGACGTGTTTTGAAGAATCGGCACCAGTCTTCTGTTATCAATAGTTTATGTGCTCTATGTCTGTAAAGCTTGGAACTCTGGTCTGCTTATTTGAGTTATCTCCATTTTGTCCTTATTTAGTTCGGCCATTGTCTCAATTAATTTCCATTGTATCCATTTTAAACTTTGTTTTTAGGTAACTTAATGTGACTTACAGATGTGCAGTGCCCAATAACCATAACGTTAGCATGCTGTTTTTGGAGTGTGTATTTTGTCTTTCCATGTTCTCACTTATGATATAGCTTTCGCATTCCACACATTCCGTGAAATGCTCTTGTTCGGTAATTAGTGCTTCCCCAAGCTTTGTACTTTGTCCAGAGCGATTGCTGACACGTATACGTTGGGATGAGGAGACTAATACAATTTTTCAATCAACAATCTGAACTTGGTTTCCCTTTACATATTCTTTTCTTACTTTCTTAGGCCATTATCACATTAAAGTTTCAATGTATTAATTTCAGACTTGGTGTATAGGAAACTTATGACCTACAGATGTGCAGTGCACAAGAAATATAACTCTAGCATGCTTATGATTGTCATTTATCAGTATGATTCCAATATACAGTGTTCACTGAACTGGAAATATTATACTTAAGGGTCGCTGCTCGGTTGTTTGTTACGAAAGCCTATTAAGACCATCTGAGGAAAAAACCATTGTTAAGTCGTAATAACGCGAAAAAATGCGTTAAATGCGAAGAAAGGCGTAGTAATGCGAAATAAAGGCATTGTAACGCGAAAATAAAGGCGTATTAATGCTAATAAAAAGCGTTATAACGCGGGAAAAAGGCGTTATAACGCGAAAATAAAGGCGTAATAACGCGAAATAAAGGCGTAATAGGGCTAAACAAAGGCGTATTAACGCTAATAAAAGGCGTTACTATGCGAAAGAAAGGCGTAGTTACGCGAAAATAAAGTCGTAATAACGCGGAAAAAAGGCGTAATAACGCGAAAAAAGGCATAATAACGTAAACTAATGTCGAAATAACGCGTTTTTAACTATATACATGTATATGAATCGATTACTGCTTTGAAGACTATGTTTTGTGAGTGGCTGAGCTACGATCTACGACACGGATCAACCAATTAGCTTTGTGTTTTGAGTTGTTGAGCTACGATCTACGACCCAGATCAACCAATATGCCATGTTTTTTAATGGCTGAGCTACGATCTACGACCCAGATCAATCAGTTCGCAATGTTTTTTCAGTGGCTAAGCTACGATATACGATCCAGATCAACCAATTGTGTATGTTTTGTCAGTGGCTGAGCTACGAGGTACGACCCAGATCAATCAGTTCGCAATGTTTTTTCAGTGGCTAAGCTACGATCTACGACCCAGATAAACCAATTTTCTATGTTTTGTCAGTGGCTGAGCTACGATCTACGAGACAGATCAACAATCCGCTATGTGTTTTGAGTGGCTGACCTACGATCTACGAACCAGATCAACCAATTCGCTACTTCTTTTGAGTGGTTGAGCTACTAACTACGACTCAAATCAACCAATACCCTATGTTTTTACAATGCCAGAGCTACGATCTACGACCCTGATCAATACATTTTGTATGTTTTGTCAGTGGCTGAGCTACGATCTACGACCCAGATCAACCAATTCGCAATGTTTTTTTCAATGGCTGAGCTACGATCTAAGACCAAGATCAACCAATTCTCTATGTTTCGTCAGTGGCTGAGCTACGATCTAAGACCCTGATCAATACGTTTTGTATGTTTTGTCAGTGGCTGAGCTACGATCTACGACCCTGATCAATACATTTTGTATGTTTTGTCAGTGGCTGAGCTACGATCTACGACCCTGATCAATACATTTTGTATGTTTTGTCAGTGGCTGAGCTACGATCTACGACCCTGATCAATACATTTTGTATGTTTTGTCAGTGGCTGAGCTACGATCTACGACCCAGATCAACCAATTCGCAATGTTTTTTTTTTCAATGGCTAAGCTACGATCTAAGACTCTGATCAACCAATTTTCTATGTTTTGTCAGTGGCTGAGCTACGATCTACGGCCCTGGTCAACCAATTAGCTTTGTGGTTTGAGTCATTGAGTTACGATCTACGGTCCAGATCAACCAATTAGCTTTGTGTTTTTGAGTGGTTGAGTTACGATCTACGACCCAGGTCAACCAATATGCCATGTTTTTCAATGGCTGAGCTACGATATACGACCCAGATCATTCAGTTCGCAATGTGTTTTCATTGGCTAAGCTACGATATACGACCCAGATCAACCAATTGTGTATGTTTTGTCAGTGGATGAAGTACGATCTACGACCCAGATCAACCAATTAACTTTGTTTTTTTGAGTGGTTGAGTTACGATCTACGACCCAGATCAACCAATTCGCAATGTTTTGTCAATTGCTGAGCTACGATCTACGAGACAGATCAACCAATCCGCTATGTGTTTTGATTGGCTGACCTACGATCTACGAACCAGATCAACCAATTCGCTATTTCTTTTGAGTGGTTGAGCTACGATCTACGACTCAAATCAACCAATACGCTATGTTTTTACAATGCCTGAGCTACGATCTACGACCCTGATCAATACATTTTGTATGTTTTGTCATTGGCTGAGCTACGATCTACGACCCAGATCAACCAATTAGCTGTGTGCTTTGAATGTTTGAGCTACGATCTACGACCCAGATAAACCAATTAGCTTTGTGTTTTGAGTAGTTGAGTTACGATCTACGATCCAGATCAACCAATTCGCAGTGTTTTTTCAATGGGTGAGCTACGATCTAAGACCCAGATCAACCAATTATCTATGTTTCGTCAGTGGCTGAGCTACGATCTACGGTCCTGGTCAATCAATTAGCTTTGCGTTTGGAGTAGTTAAGTTACGATCTACGGTCCAGTAAGTAAATATTTTATCATAGAGACAGGAGTATATACATCACCAAAACAATAGTACAACAAGTTATAAATAACAGGGCCTACTAGGTCACTTTTAAAAAATATAGAATAAAGAAGACAAATTAAATGTGTTTTGGCAGGATATTTTAGATCTTTCAAAGATTGATACCTGTCAAGTTTGGAAAACATATTTGCTTTAGGATCATATTACTTCATAAAGAAAATGTTGTACTATTGAAGAAACTCGGCCATAGGTATAATGGTTGTTTACGTATACAATATGAAACAATTCAACACTCTCCTTTACAACACATCTGCAGCAGACGACATCCTGGCAAAATTTGGTTGATCCCTTTAAATGTAGGTATAACTACTGAACAAAATTAAAAAGAGATTGACAAAGAAAGAAATTGAGCGATTTGAGTAATTTTTCCTTTTAACATAATGTTTTCAAAAATCGGCAGCTACAGAGGCTTATGAGGGAAAGGGTTAAAGCGCGTCATGCCATTTTGGGTCTTATTGACTCTCCGCATCGGGATCATATATTGGTGAAATTTAGTAAATCTAAGCGGACTATGTACAGTTCGTTATGAGAAAATTCACTTTTTGCCACAATGTTTTCAATAGTCGTCCGCTTCTAGCTCGTCAAAATGCGTCTCATCTGGGAAAGGGTTAACACAAATATTTCACTACCGGACTCGGTCATGCTTATTATATTACTGCAAGGTAATTTGATCAGGTTACACAAGATCAATATTGGAAAGTTCTGCCAGTTTCTGCCCCAGGATGCCATGCATATTGATGAGTGCGTTCGTACATGTGTCCTTTATGCAATTACTCATATGCGTTATTAAATAAATAGGTAAGGTTGCCCATGTACGGACAATGTGAAAGGTTGTGCGGGTGTTTTGTGTGAAAGCCATGTAGTTTGGTTATTCTTTTGTTAAAATACTATTGTTACTATATCCTCATATTACATAATGTAAAAGTGCTGAATGTAATAATACATTCTTAGATTATATTTTTAAGTCGTTTGGATTATTGTTTAACTGTTCGATATAACAGCTTTAGTTTCATGAAAAGTGTCGGCTCTAACACAACAATAACAACAACAATAAAACAAGAGGGCTGAAGTGAGGTATAGATCCAAATCGCTTTCGTTTTCCTTTTCAATGTTTCAATAAACACAGTGTATGTTGAAGCTAGGATTAATATACCGTTTGTATATTGTTGTATGTATGCTTGTATATATATATATACACAATATAGTCTAAAAAGTGTTATTGTCATACCAGTTTTAGCTGGCTTTGATGAATTTACAGGAAGACCTACTGCAGTCACTCCGGCGTCGGCGTCCTCCGTCCGTGTGTGAATTTTTATTATATATATTACTCAACTGGGTTCATGACTTTTGAGAAGACCCCCAAACGTCATATATCGTATTCCAATTCCAATTCTTATTCAGATTCAGATTAAGTTGGACATGCCTTGTAATGGCAATATTGAGGGTTTTGCAAACAATATAGATTAAGTTGATTCAGATCGAAACGAGCTGTCTCAGCTGAATTCAGCATTGTTTGATCTTAATTTTTAAACCATTTTAAAGCTCTTATATTATGAAAAAATGGGAAATTGCTCAGCTATTTCTCATTTTCTCAAAATATGTTCAAGAGATGTCTGCTGCAGATGTGTCAGAATGCGTCTGAAACGTTTGAAAGGGTCAAATGGCACAGCATTGATTCTCCATATCAATATCAATTTCACCTTTTGCCACTGGGTTTTTTAAAATCGTCTGCTGTAGATGTGCAAGAATGTATCTGCGAGTGGGAAAGGGTTTATGGCACAGTATTAAGTCTACATATCAATATCAATTTCGTCTTTTGCCAGAATGTTTTCAAAAGTCGTCTGCTACACATGTTTTGGAATTCGTCTGCAAGTAGGAACGGATTTATGGCACAGCATTGCGTCTTTATATGAATTCATCCATCATCAACTCAAGTATGTTCTGTATTTTTTCTTCTTCAGGAAATGGT
Source organism: Serripes groenlandicus (assembly GCA_031761405.1). Lineage (NCBI taxonomy): Eukaryota > Metazoa > Mollusca > Bivalvia > Cardiida > Cardiidae > Serripes > Serripes groenlandicus. Next base: position 227,408,285 of record JASEVX010000001.1, on the reverse strand, counting down.
TTATTTACTGTCTTCTTTTATCGTGTTACATATTGCATTCCTGGTACAACATTTTTGCAGCAGACGACTTTGAAACCATCTTGGCAAAAATATATAATTCACTCAAATGTTGTTATTGAAAGCCAATCCAGCTTCTGTCATGGCGTGCGTCCGTGCGTGCTTAAACATCTTCTCCTCTGTAAACTGTGGGTCAATTGGGATAAAACTTCTCTGTAAACATCCTCTCAATGTCCTCTCCAGAATTCCCCCAAAATTGTTTCATACAGAATTACATTTACATGGCAACCGAAAGAAAAAATCTTAACAAAAATTCTCTTCCCGAAACTTTTGGCCGATTTTCAAATTATGTTGTAGAAAAGTTCCTTGGGTGACACTCTATCATATTCCTTCAAGCCATGTTGATTGGTTATAAAAACATGGCCGCCGGGGGTGTCTGTTTTGCTTTTTATGACTAAAGTGAAAGCTTTAAAAAATATCTGGCCAATTTCTGAATAATTTTATAGAAATGATAAAAATAATGTGAACAATATTTGTGTAGAGTCACTCAAGCAATACTTGTGCCAAATCTAGCCTTTACTTTTGATTTTTTAAAGGTTTTTACTTTAAAGATATAATGAAACAAGGTCCTACATCGCTCAACTGATTTAATCAAAATTAAATAATTTTCTATGTTTTTACTCTATACATACAAGTAAAACAAGAAACGCCCCCTTTTGAACCTGTTTTGCTGCCGCCTTGGAGCCATCCTTATCAACCAATCAAAATTACTTTTGTAGAGGGTTTCCCAACGACCAATTATACCAACTGATCTTGGAATCAGACACAAGGGTATATCATGTACATGTTTATAAGTAACATTGGCAACAATTACTATTGCAGAGAAGTATGAGGCTGTGAAACACAGTTTAGGCCAAGGTATTCTGAAACAAATTTGATTTTGACAAAGATTCATCAATTATCAATTGGCTAAACCCTTTTCCACATACAACAAATCTACATCAGATGAGTTTGAAAAACTTTTTATAAATCTCTATGTTCCAAAAGGCGAAATTACTCATGATGAGCAGTTTATGCAACAATGTTTTCAATGCAGTAAGTTGCAGAAGCGTCAGAAAGCTTCTGTATGTGGGAAAGATTTGATTTTTTTTTTTGCCATTTTCTTTTATGAAAGCCAACGACAACCGTCCCTAAAAAACATGCAAAAACTACATAAATGGTTTTTTTTCTTTGCATAAACTCCCAAGAGGTGTTTTGTGGATTATGTTATAACAAACTGGAAATAAATGTTCGTACTTTCTTTTTGAATCCCATTTAATCCAGAATTAAATTATCCAATTAAAAAAAAAATGTGTGTCTAAATGAAAGTGAAATGAGAATTAAATGCATTTTTTCCTATTTTTCCTGTGTTTGAGGCTCCGAGACAAACACGAGGTTTCCGATATTTTGGAACAAAGGGTTGTGAAGGGTTTCACCGTAAATATTCGACACATCTTGTACGTATATGTCCGACACGCCCACAATACCAACACTGAATTTGTGTGTTTTGTCTTTTATAGTTTAAATTAGTATGTTGCCCATCAAATTTGTACTTGACTGAATTTATTTGTCCACGCCTTTTCCTGATTATATTCATATCCTGAAATCTTACAAAAAGTGCAAATACTTCCGCGTTGTAAATGGTCAATTTCCACATTTTAATGTTCATTATAAGAATTACGCGAAGACTGAAAATCACTATTTCTAAGTTCACAGCGTTTTTGAATTGATATTTCATGTGTAGCTAATTTTACAGCTTGCTGAAACTTAGTTGGATTGGCCCTGATCAAAGTCTGTCTCAAACTATCATTATATAAACAATTAAGGAAAATACCTAAAGTTTGGTGATCAATTAATGCAGTACATTGTTCAAAACCCTTGTAATATTCGTCACACAGACTCAAAATCCTTTCTGCAAATGATTGTATGTTTCCTGATTCGAATTGCGTAATATTGCTTAACTTTGAAACCTGAATATGACTGTCTGTTATCTCTGAAAAACGTTCACATAGTGCTGTCTTTAATTGCTGCCAATTTGGTGTAGGAGGTATAGTCAAAAGTCGCAAAATGTAATCAGAAACGTGACCTGTACTATATTTAAATGCCAAAAGTGGTGTTTTAGTTTCATTTAAGTTATTTATTAACGCGCATTTTTCAATTGATTTGATCCATATCTTAAATTTTGAAGTATCTCCATCGAAAACTAGTATATCAGTTGACAATTTATTTAAACTATAATTTGTTAGTTGTTCTGTTAATTTTAGAAAAGACAATGCCAATTCTTCACCTGCCATATGTCGGCCTGCAACAATTCTTCAAAGTATAAAAATGATTCACTCACCCGTTCCTTCATAATGTATAGTGTAGTACTTCTTCCAGGTTCCTAGGTCCTCGGCGCCAAATACAGGGTTATGTAACAAAGTAGCAACTCAATAATACATTTCAACTTGTTTATTACGAGATGCACATGTCACAAAACACCACCACTCTCTTGTCCCATATGAACGTCTCTACCACTCGGGTCACACGATGTGACTAATTTGATATGAAATCAATCCTATACTTATACCAACCTCCAAACTGCCTTAGGGAAGTTAGCCCATTCATTATTAGTCAGATGTCCACCGTTATTGGACACCTGTCAAAAGGTACAGTGCAGTTATAGAAGGCTAACCGTGTCACAGAGAAACAAACAAACAATAATATGAGTATAGGTGCTACCTATTGCGGGTAAACATTTATTAACTTTTGTGATCAGTAAATAATTCCCCGCGAACTGCAGTAAGCCCCCTCGCTTGCAGCACGATCAGTCAATTACGAGTCCTACTGACCTTAGCAAAGAAAATAAAAGAAATCATCATCAGGTTAAGCTTATATTTAACTTTAAAATATAGCCAAGATTTTAAATCAATGAAATTTTGATGACAGGTACCACCAATAATCAACTTGCCCTGTCCACATATTACTTGCATAAGCTTGTACACTTATAATACAGCTATGTGCATTGTGCTGCGTTTTGTAAACATTTCATTCTATTTAACGTTGTATTTGCACATAACAATCCTGTGTCCATTGTTATGCGTTTTATAAATGTATACTTATAGTTAACGTGGTATTGGCACATAACATTACTATGTGCAATGCAATGCGTTTTATAAATCTATAACTATATTTAACGGAGAATTGGCACATAATACTCATATGTGCAATACAATGCGTTTTATAAATCTATAACTATATTTAACGGAGAATTGGCACATAATACTCATATGTGCAATACAATGCGTTTTATACTTAACGGAGTATCGGCACAGTAAGTAAATACTCCTATGTGCATTGTGATGCGTTTTGTGAATCTATTAGTATATGTGATGGAGTATCGATAAATAACACACTTATGTGCGTTGTGCCGCGTTCTATAGACTTATATTATATAATTCCTCCTGGAAACCCAACCTTTTGGTATGTACGACCAGCAAAGATGCAGATCAGCCTGCACATGTTCGCATTATAGTATGTATCTGCACTTATAGCAAATAAGCTTAAAAACCCTTAAATATTTTACACTCGGGTAATCTAGACTTTCTCTTGTTACTCATAACCATAACACATATGACACATCTTCAGTAGGCCATTTTGAAACTATTTAGGAATACATGTGAACAATCTCTATAAAAGAAATTAGTATTGAACAGAGCTGAAAACATCAAAAGGCGAAATATCTTCTATTGCTTCAATGGTTTCAAAAGTCGTCTGCTACAGATGTTTCAAAAAGCGTCTGCTACAGATGTTTCAAAAAGCGTCTGTTTGTGGAAAATGGTTGATTATGGTTTTCCCAAAGCACGACTCAAATCAATTCAATTTTTTTTTTTTTTTTTTAATTACCTTTTCAGAAGATGTCGTTTCTGAAGGCTTCTATGCTGCTTGCTTGTGTCCTCGCCGTCCATATGGATACGGTTTCTGCTAATGTTAAGGGGACATTCGTTGACCAACAAGGGGCCAATTGCAATAACAAGGTTCTTCACATTGGTTAGTATACATACTTTGACAACATACCATTAGTTAAAGAAATAGGTCAAACGTGATGTTTTACAGCTCCGCCGAAAAAACATATCAGTCGGTTATTTTTATTCTTTAGAAAAAATTCTTAATATTTGTTTGTATTCATGTATGTAAATTCTTACACTTCCCTATACAAATAATAGATTGTTCGTATATTAAATACTGAGATTGTTGTTGTTATGTTATGTTTGGTACTGTATGTATATGCGTGTACATTTATAGAAATAGACCAAATACAGTTATATGCTGACATGCCTGAATGAATAATAAAATATGTCACAACGTGTACTTTGTATACCATAGTATAACTAATAATAGCATAAGGACTGAGAATGAGAACAACTGACTGATCTGTCGCGTGCTGGATACATAGCAAGACAAGGTAACTCTATACTTTTATGTAAATCCACCTTTGTATGTATTCATCATTCGACAGATCTGTGCAAACGGACAATACATAGGCATCGGACAGAATGTTCATTACTTTGTATGTAAATTCATTGTAAACGGCATTGTTTTTTCTATATATGAGCCGTTCAACGAGCAAACCAACATTATGGACTCTGAGTAATGTATCGACCCAGATGGGCCTGCGCAGTTCGCACAGGCTAATCCGGACCAACACGTTCCGTCCCAGGGGATAGAGGTATAATTATTCCTGAAACAGAAAATCGTCAAGAGGCGAAAAGTGTCTGTCTGGGTTAGCCTGCGCGGCATGCTTAGGCTGATCCGGGTCGATACTTTACGCAGAGTTCACAATGTTTGTTTTCTGGTGAACGGCTCATATTGTTTTGTAAGCCCATTTACTAGCATCAATCATTCATTCATTTATTCATTCATTCATTCATTCATTCATTTTATTCATGCATTCATTCCATCTATTTATTCGTTATTTGAACGAATTAATCATTCACTTATTCATTACTGTATTCATCTATACATCTATCTATCCGTAACATAATTAATTCGTTCATTGATTCTTTCACTCACTCATTCATTCTTGCCTGCTCTATATATACTTTCAAAGTGAGGCTTGCTAACGGAATATATTGTTATGCTAGGGAGGCACATACTTGTGATTAAATTATGCAATCCTTCAGATATGTTTATATCACTGAATGTTACCATTTTCCACCTTTCTCAAATAAAACCAATCTGGCAGACGACATTGACAGCATTGCGGTAGAAATGTGGAGACTCACCTGCAACGAAAGTATAATTTGTGAATAGAACAAATTTCTCATCATGAGCACTTTCTCCTGTTGTTCCACTGAATGTTTTCAAAGGTCATCTGCTGCATATGAGTCTTCAAGTGAAAAAGGATTAAACTCTTTTTTCACGTTGGTGACCATATGTATACATGTATATGTCCACCACTTTGATACATTATATCGCACAAAGGTCCGGAACAGGTCAATATGATTGAGTAAGACTTCTTATATACTCTGGGGTGTCCATCTTTAATCACGTGATACGTTTGAATTAGTTCATTGGCCGTAGTGATAGAACAACATCGGATATGTGCGAGAAGTGTAAAACCAAACAAGTATGTGCATCCGCATCTGAACAAAAAATGCACTTTTATTCTCAGTAGCTTCTAGTTGCCTTTTAAAGAAAGAAAACACCAGCATTTATTACGAGATTAGGAATGCGGCAGTTCGAGTTTATCTGAGCCGTGATTTTACAAAACCCAACCTATATCAATGACACGTGTAGATAAATATATTCCTGCAATCGAATCCAAATGAAAACTGTTTATCAGAAGTTTTTTTTAACATTTTCTTAATTATTTATTTGCGAACAGTAAAGAGTCAGGTCAGTCTGTACAAAAGGTTCGTTTTGGTTGACCAACTCTCATATAAAATCGGATCAGCCAGTGAACAAAAACAATTTATGTTTAAAATCACGTTTTAACTTCTTTTTCAAAAGTTTTTTTTCTGCCATACTAAGGCGACTTGTTCACCTACACGTTTTAGTATTCCACTCAACATTCTTCCCGCGTAATTGGAATCCTTTCCACAAAATTATCCAATCTATGCACTGAAGACAAACGAGGCTGATCGCAAATACCATTATCAATTGTAATACTATATACATGTCTTCTTCTTCTTCTTCTTCTTCTTCTTCTTCTTCTTCTTCTTCTTTTTCTTCTTCTTCTTCTTCTTCTTCTTCTTCTTTTTCTTCTTCTTCTTCTTCTTTGAAGTCCTCTCTCAAGCTCCTTCAACTATTTTGGATCCATGCACAATTCTGGTTTCCAAGGCAAGCGAAAAAAACACTTTAAAAAGAATCTCTTCCCATACTGGTATTATTTTATAGAAATGCTCCTTTGGTGACTCTCTATCAAATTCCTTCAAACCATGTTGATTGTTAAAATAAAACATGGCCGCCAGGGGCAGGGCTGTATTCCCTTATATGGCATTAGTGGAAACTAAAGAATGAAGCTGATTTTCAAATAGTTAGGTAGAAATGTTTCTTAAGCGATTCCTCCAACTCATGTTGATTAGTAAACACAACTTGGCTGCCAGGGAGCTAGGCTGTTTTGCCGTATATGGCACGTGGCTATTTTTCAAAACAATTTTGAAGAAAATATCCTTGGGTAACCTAATATGAGGATCCTTTAAGCCATATTGACTGGTAAAGAAAGTAGATAAGTAATGTTAGTTCTTAGAATTCATCAACTTTAGCGATTATTTTTGCAATGTTAATCGTCGACAACGTGAAATTCAATTTAAACGTACATGAATTTTTCAACATGTCCTGTGTAATTTTCGGTCAATTCGCTTACTTGTCTTACTGACAGTATTGTCAAGTGAACGAAAACGCTTCACAATTTTGTAAAAAAAACAAAAAACATTTTTTACATTGTAGCATTTTAGTATGCCAAGAATACCCAATAATTTACGCGAACTTGCGATTGGCATGCTTAATGCTTTCATGCTGACAGAAGACGTTTCAAGGCATACTGAGAGTTCTAGTCGAGCGATACGGAATCTTCGTGCAAGATTTCAAAGACAGATTGCACCGACGACTCTTCATAAAGAACATATCTAATTATTCTTTTCTTTAAATATAGAAGGGAAAAATAACAAATGAAGATATTTTGAGTATATAATTCTAATTTATCCTTAAAACAAACGAAAAATACTTTCACATACAAACAATGGATATATGTCAATAAATCCTGAAGACAACTTTTTACTATAAGTAATAATCAAATTGCATAAACTTGCAATATTATTCTTTATCTTTACTGATAATTTTCAACAAATTCAAATGTATAAAATAGATTAAACAGGAAATCGTACGTGATACATGATGAAGTCATGTACATGATATTCATACATAATAATCTATATGATAAACTATGAAATAATGTACAACAAACATGAAACAAATAATGAAAAACAATTCATATAAGAAAAGATATACGTTGTAGCGTAGGTGGGTTGTTAATCAAATTTGTTGAGGCTTCCTCTCTTGTCAATTACTATTTGAACTGTGATACGTAGCGCCAAAGATGTGTCATGCATGAGTATATTTTACTATTAACCCATGACATCAAAGAAATCAATCAGAGAAATAATTGGTTAGCATTTTTTAACTAGTCCAATCAAGTGTGTTTGACCAAAAAAGGATATATACACGAGTCGTCTGCTAACTTATAACTTAACTAAAATAGATTGTCTCCAAAAAATACAACACGTGTCTCTTCAAACAGAACATATTTGATTGACTTATACAACATACAAGTATCTCTTTATACAGAACATATTTTATTGACTTATACAACATACAAGTATCTCTTCATACAGAACATATTTTATTGACTTATACAACATACACGTGTCTCTTTATACAGAACATATTTTATTGAATTATACAACATACAAGTATCTCTTCATACAGAACATATGTTATTGACTTATACAACTACACCTATCTCTTCATACAGAACATATTGTATTGACTTATACAATATACACGTGTCTCTTTATACATAACATATTTTATTGACATATAGAACTACACCTATCTCTTCATACAAAACAAGTTTATACATGAATTAAAGGAAATCAAATACACTTACATCAAAACATAAACATTATATTTTAGTAAGAAAGTTATTTTGTACTCCTTTATACATGTACCGCAATATTTCCGATTTTGATAAGTGGTTCCTGCATTTTTTTTTAATCAGTCTCACTATCAGAACAAAATAGCTTGCGTGTTTCTTTTCAATGGATACATGAAATACTTAAGATTCGGGTCCGTCTATCCGGGGTCTTATTTCTTGTGCGAAGACTGGGGAGCTGACATATCTCCACAGTCTCATCAGGGAATCTATTATACTGTCCGATTACATAACAAATAACCATTGTATAAACTTGTGGCCAAAACAAATTACGTTTTACATATAGTTGTGTTACACCTACAAACATTAAAGAAAGATTCAACAAGACTCCACATTACCAGATCCGGCTCCTGTAAACTGTTAAAGCTTTCAAACATGCAGACCTTGTTAGACATCACTGCAGCAGACCATTTTTAAAGATTGTAGAACAAGGATAAACTGCTCATAGTGAGCAGTTTCTCCTTTTCCCACAATGTCTTCCTTTTTCAATAATACAACTTTCCCTTATAGAGATTTCCAATAATTTTGCCCAGGTGTTTTCTGAGTCGTCTGCTTCAGATTTGTTGTATGTTGGAAAAGACTAAATCATCTATAAGGAACTACTGACAGCATTTGCAATTTTTAAGGAAACTTGTTTGAAACGCTTCCTCATGGCATTTGCCACTTGTCTTGATATGTGTTTGCCAGTCTTGCATCTCATTGCAAAATGTTCGCAGTTATTTTCCTTTAAATCGTAGGGTCCCCATAGATCTGGCGATTCCAGCACTTCCTCCGCGAGACTAACGACTGCCTCGGGTGAATTGCAAGTACCTGTGGGATAGTTCACACGGGCAAGGACTTTGCGGCCGCTAAACTCGAGAAGATCAACTTTTTGGACTTTTTTAGGTACTTTCCTTTTTTCCGTTGTTCCAAAGTCGATAACACCATCTCTATCCCCTATAAAAATTCCGTGGTGGTAGTATTTAAAGCCTAGATATCCTCCTCGTACGGCAAGATGATCGCCCGGCTTAAGTTCTCTGTAATAAAAAATATGTTAACTCTTTGAAAACAAATATATAATGGACGCTTTTTGTTTTAGTTGTGGGTAAAAGGAGAACTTGCTCATAATGAGCATCTTCCCCTTTTGCCAAAACATTTTTAAGTCGTCTGCTGCAGATTTATGAATATGGAAAAGTGTCAAGAGAACTTTATCATCAAATGAAAGGTTCGGTATCTGTATGCAATTTCGATCTACGCAAGCTTATTTTTTCATTTGCAACGAGCGAAAAACAGCTTCAACCAGACTTCCACAGTGACATCAGGATTTCTTCCGATTGTTTCAAAGTTATTTCAACATTCTGAAAACCCTACAGAGTGGTATTGCTCACAAGACTCTGGTACCTGGCGTAGTATATTAAAGTAGTACGTCTGGCTTGAACCAATAATGGCAACTAGATTGGTCACATCTTGTGTATCGCTATCGACTTAATATTAAATTCGTAAATATACAATTGATTTTCGCAAGCTCTAAAGCGGACCAACACAACGTACTGTTTGGAATATATAAAAGAAGTAAACTACTTTCGAAGTTTGAAATGTTTTTGGCCTGGGGCTTTAGCCCCTGGTCATAGTAGTAATACCATTATTTTCGGAGTTGGCAGCCTACCAATTGCTATTAGCACCAAACAACGCACTGAGAACTGCGCGAGAAAAATAGTTCATCATGGATTTAACAAAACTGCATTTTAAAGGTTAGGATCTCCCCCATAAATATAATTTTAATGTTGTTGGAACATCAGTGAACAACTTAACGCGTGAGAACTCCGATATAAGTTTAAGAAATGCTTTAGAAAGTAATGCGCCGAGAGGTCAAATGTGGACGCTTGTTAACATTATTAACATTCGCGAAGAGGAACGGAAACAAAAGAAAGAAGTCGCGTGCAATATACAGTGGCGGATTAACCGGGGGGGGCCGTAGGGCCCGTGCGTCGAAAAATGAATGATAAACAGAGAAAAAGCGTGGCAAATGTAGTGGCGGATTTAGCGGGGGCCCATAGGGCCTGTGCCCGACTCCCCCACCCCACGACATCCCGACCCGGTCGGGCATCATACATATCTGGCGAGCGCCGGGCCAAATTCGCCGCTCAGAGCCAGGCCGGACATCGGGCAGACATTGACCGGGGAAAGGCGGCGTCTGGCCGACCATCCAATGTGTCTCGCAGGTTATAAAAGCCGGGTCATCGCATCATTAATCAGATGCCAGTCGCACTCTTCACAGAATGTAGCATTTTAACATATAGTTTATCACAAAAGTGTCAGAGTAACAGTACTACAAGATGCCCTATAAACGAAAGGAGGACTAAAGGAGAAGGAGAAGGAGAGGGCAGTACCCACAAGAGATGGAGAGTGGCAGTAAAGGGAATGAGACCTCTCCTCTTCAGCCACTAATGCACCAATAACTAAGTTGTAGAGGTAGCGTGCACACGCAAACCTCTCCCTCAATCGTGCTGTGCAGGTGCCCGCAAGTGCTGTGGAAGTATCAACGGTATTTTAGTTAGAATTCTTGTCTTAATGATATCTACGTCAAGTTTGAATATGGGTCATATTGGGTCAGAAACTACATGTAGGTCACTAGGCCAAATTGAAGGGAAATCTTGTTAACATAATGGAGGCTGCATTTTTAACTTGAGTATGTTTAAACTGTATCAGAATGTTTGTCTGTATGATATGTAGGCCAAGTTTGAATATTGTTCATGTCTGTTAAAAAACTAGTTCGCTAGGCTAAATTGAAGGAAAATCAACACTGTAGAGGCCACGTTTTTTAAAATTTGGTCAGAATGTTTATCTTAATGATATCTAATCCATGTTCGAATAAGGGTCATATCGGGTAAACAAAAATAGGTCACTAGGCCAAATGAAGGAAAATCTTGATAGCACACTGGATGTTGCATTTTGAATCATTGTCAGAATAATTGTCTTGATGAGTTTTGCATATTTCAAACACTTTCTCCCAGTCTAGTACATGGTTTAGAGAACTATTTCAACTTGATGGAATGTGATTTAACATTGACATATTTCTCAATATAATAATGCAGAAACTTCAAAATATTCTGCCTAAACCTGCTGTCAAATTTCCCTTTGATGCTTCATGTCTTAAATGTGTATACGTGTGAGATCTTGCACTCAGGTGAGCGATATAGTGCCAACAAGGTCCTTCTGTTTTTAAATTGGCAGTTTAATAAAATTTACTATTTTTGACATGATCTTTTAACTTCTTGACAATAATAAGGACTATTCATAACAAATAGTCCAATTTATTGCCCTAAAATTTCCACGATATCCGGATCGGATGTAAACAGAGTAATCTCCACGCACAAGTTTTTCTGACGGCTAATTGTCTAGTGATTTATACGCGCTAGTTATTCTAACGGCAAACCGTCCGTTCATCGCGCCTTTTCTGTGAACAAAGCGGTTACAGAGCACATTGCTGTAAAACAAAATTTAAATCGTTGCTAAAAATAAAACACGATGCCTCCACGCAAAAGAGGTAGGCCACAGCAAAAAACTGGACAGGCAGTTAAGCCTTACGATCGGCCAGCGACGGTTACGGATGAATTAGTTCAGCTGAGCACTGACGAGGCTGAAGCGGGTAACGTATTCCAGCAGCTATTGAATGCGGATGATGCTATAACTGTCAATTCTGATTTTTTTGTTGCGCCGTCAGTGGTTAGGTGCGCTGATGATGACATAGCGTTGCATGTTTCAGGGGAGATGTGTGCCAAAATATGGAAGGGAGAGTTCATCCATTTGGCACAGCTGCTTCGTAAGGAGCCATCATCGGGTCGGGGATCGAACTTGACGATCAATGAGTCGGGTCAAATCGAAGTGATGCCGAAAACCACTAGGCAGATATATAGTATTAAGGAATGGACTGATGCCTTCCTGATTTTTATGTATATTTATATTAAGAAATTTCCGAGCAAGGCTGGTGAATTGCTACAGTACATAGCCACGATCAGGGAGGCCGAGGGCAGAGGTGGTGCATCATCAGGTTGGAAGACCTATGATGAGAATTTTCGGATGCGTCAGGCTGTAGCACCGATGCCCTGGGGAAAAATCCATTCTGATCTCTGGTTGAAAACTGTGGCTTGCATGTCACAACCTTCAGTTATGGCTGTGAAAAACACCACAGTATCATCTCAAAATACATTGGGCCGGCCAAAAAATGTTTGCTATGATTTTAACTCGCCAAGAGGATGCAGATTTGCCAACTGTAAATATGCACACAAGTGCTTAATTTGCAAAGGCGATCACAATCAGAGTAAGTGTAATAATCAAAGAATGCTGCCCTTTCGTAAACAATAACTTGAGTAAGAAACATATTGTCGACTCTGGGCTTGGCTATACACCCATAAAGCTTTCTGTTCTACAAAACAAACTGAATGGTTATGATGCCAAATTAACATGTTATCTTGTTGATGGCTTTAAAAGTGGGTTTTCCTTATGTTATGAAGGTCCTCGTCAGTCACAGTCATGCCATAACTTGAAATCTGCCCTGCAAAATCCTGATGTGGTTTTGAAGAAAATTAGAAAAGAAATGGCAGCCGGCAGGGTGGCTGGTCCGTTTTCGGTAGCCCCTTTCGACAATTTTAAAGTTTCACCAATTGGTTTAGTTCCAAAAAAGGAGCCAGGTGAATTTAGATTAATCCACCATCTCTCGTACCCACCTGGGGAATCTGTGAATGATCATATTGACCCCAATCTTTGCTCAGTACAGTATACTAAATTTGATGATGCAGTGAAGATGATTCATAAATTAGGTCAGGGCGCATTGCTAGGTAAAGCCGATATACGGTCTGCATTTCGATTAATCCCCCTGTCACCAAAAGACTTCCCTCTGTTGGGTTTTACACATAATGGTCTTTATTTCTTTGACAAAATGCTACCTTTTGGAGCCAGCATTTCTTGTGCTATTTTTGAAAAATTTGCAACAAGCTTACAGTGGATCGTACGCAAGAACTGTCATGAAGGTGAGCTCGATCATTACCTAGATGACTTTATTTTCTGGGGGAATGCAAACTCGGAGGATTGCTGGAAGTTAATGGTTTCCTTTTTTGAATGTTGTCAGAGCCTCGGAGTACCCGTTGCAGAGGAAAAGACAGTTTGGCCATCAACAATGTTGGTATTTTTGGGTCTTGAGTTAGATTCTATCCTTATGCAAGTTCGTATTCCAGACGAAAAGATTTATCAGCTCATGCAATACATAGAAGATGTTTTGGCCCATAAAAATTCAGTTACACTGAAAGAAATGCAATCTTTGATAGGATCCCTAAATTTTATTTGTCGAGCAATCAGGCCTGGAAGGCCTTTTTGTAGAAGGTTGATTGACTCCACATGCGGGGTATCAAAATCATTTCATCACATTAGGATCAAAACCGGCATGCGGCAAGATCTTCTGATGTGGCTGACATTCCTGAAGTCCTTTAATGGAATTTCCATGTTTAACGAGGCATTTTGGACATTTAATAGTGATGTTTGTTTATACACAGATAGCTCTGCAGCAGCGGGTCACGGTTTTGGTGCTATTTTTGGTAACCAATGGTCTATAGGGATATGGCCAATACATTGGCATGAATCTGGTCTCACCAAAGACATAACTATATTGGAGTTTTTTCCCTTACTTGTGGCTATTCATATTTGGGGCACCGATTTGAGGAACAAAAAGGTCCTTTTCCGATGTGATAATCAAGCTGTGGTCAATATTGTAAATAGACAGACTTCCAAGTCAGACAAGGTCATGGTTTTAGTCAGAGCATTTACACTGCACTGCCTTAGATTGAATATTGTATTCAAAGCAGAATATTTACCAGGTAAAATGAATTGTGTTACAGATAGTTTGTCTCGTTTACAGTTGGACAGATTTCGTCGTCTGGCTCCACAAGCCGAACAGGAGCCAAAGGCTGTCCCCCGAAATCTTTGGAACATCTTCGAAGAGGAGCTGCTAAATTAATAAGGGCCAGTCTCTCCAATAATACCCAGCTTGTGTATAGAAATGCATTGAAATTATTCAAAAAATTTAGGTCTCAGCATAGCCTACATAATTCTTGGCCAGTTCCACTGACCCATATAGAATACTTTGTTGCCTTTTTGTATGAACAAAGGTATTCCCCAAAGTCTGCATCAACCTATCTTTCAGCGATTAGTTATGCACATAAAGTGAATAACTTGCCAAATCAAACCACCCAATATCGTTGTCAGAAGCTTTTAGAAGGCTATCGTCGTTCCAACCCATCCACTGACCACCGTTTGCCAATTTTATATGGTACTTTAGTAAAGATATGGCATGAGCTGTCGAATGTTTGTTTCTCTGATTTCGAGGCCCACATGTTTAGGGCAGCATACACATTAGCATTTTTTGGGCTCTTTAGGGTTAGTGAAATTGTATGGACATCTGCCATCGAACCTGACCGACAGCTACAAATGTCTGACATTTACTTTGGTCAGAGCCCTGCAAAAGTCATGCGCATCCAATTGAAGAAATCAAAAACAAATCAAGCTGGCATGGCAGAAATGGTTAAGATTCACCCAATAAAATCAGTGGTTTGCCCAGTTAAGGCCATGTCCCAATATTTAAATGTTAGACCATCTATCTCCGGACATTTATTTTGTCATGTGGATGGGTCTCCACTGACAAGGTATCAATTTAGCGCTGTCCTCACAAAAACTCTTCATGCTTTACATATGGATACCACCCATTATAAAACGCACTCTTTTCGAATAGGCGCGGCAACCTGGCTTGCTAAACAGGGCACATCCCATGACACAATAAAGAAATTAGGTAGATGGTCCTCCAATTCCTTTTTACGTTATATTCGTCTTTAATTTTATAAATTGTCATGTTTTGGAAATTAACATTTAACACATGGGAGCATTTGCTTATGGCTCTTTAAAGTGTTATTTCAGACATATGGGTTATTGGCGATTCCTACATTCACTGGTTGGAGAAACGGTCACAATTTCGAGGCTTAGCAGACAATCTCGGCTACAGAGTTGTTAAAAAGATCAAGTGGATAGGCAAGAGGGGAATGCATTGGTATCAATTTAACTCTACAATGCAGTATACATGCCTGCATAATAAACCTCCAAAGTTTTTATTTTTGCATCTAGGTTCGAACGATTTAACCTCTATAAAAGGTTGTGCTCTGGAACACTCTATGAGAGAAGATATTCGCTCTTGGATGGAAAAACTTCCCATGACACAATTTATATTTTCGGAGTTATTACCAAGGATAAATTGGGGGGCACCACAATTTTCAGATTATAAAATTGAAAGGAAAAGGAAACATTTAAACAATTGCCTCCGTCGCTTTATGACTCATAATGGTGGCCAGTACATCAAACATGAGGATATTGAAACAGAAACAGCAGGTCTTTATTTCCGCGATGGAATTCACTTGTCAGACATTGGCTACGATATCATGTTGCTCGGATTTAAGGACATTTTTGAGAAGTTTTAATACGGAATTTTGGGGCGAACGTGTTCGTGTGGCGGAAAATTCCGTGGAGGACCAGCTCTTCACGCACTGTTTTGTTCTGCTACCTTATAGTCTGGTACCTGTGCTGGCTTGCAACCGATACATTGGTTTGGGTAAACTGTTCTGCCAAATATGTATGTACTGTTTGGTGGGTAAGTTGCCCTCTGCTAATCTCTCTCATATGTTTGTACTGTGGGAGGGGTGTGGTTTGTAGGATCATGGGCTTAACTCCCTCAATGGTGTTTTTGAGGTTGAGCTGAGGTTTGTGGTGGGTGCCACATGAGTTTTGATCCTACAGTAACTTTTTGTTACTGAGTTAGTTGCAGCTAGCATAGTAAAGATTTTCCATGGGGTTTTCCGCCAGCGAACTCGACCAAACCGCCATACATTCTTAATAATGAATATATTCATTTACGTATAATAAAAAGAAAATATTGTATTTACTGAAAATGTCTTAAGTTACTTTATTTTAGCCTTTTGCAATAATAAGGACTATTCATAACAAATAGTCCAATTTATTGCCCTAAAATTTCCACGATATCCGGATCGGATGTAAACAGAGTAATCTCCACGCACAAGTTTTTCTGACGGCTAATTGTCTAGTGATTTATACGCGCTAGTTATTCTAACGGCAAACCGTCCGTTCATCGCGCCTTTTCTGTGAACAAAGCGGTTACAGAGCACATTGCTGTAAAACAAAATTTAAATCGTTGCTAAAAATCCCGCCCACCCTCCCTTTATAGCAATATTTCTAGTAATATTTACAAAGATACTCTCCATCTCTTTCTTTATTTTTACAGATGTTAAAGTCATTGAGGATGCCACCTTGGAGGTCAACAGTTTTGGGGTTAAAAGTCGACACATTGGTGACCTGAAGCGCATCCGAAGTTTATGACTGCTTAGAACTCAAATAATATTTATGTGATTAGTGTATAGGCAGTGTTATTGCCTTCATACAACTGGCATTTCATGCTGCTGTGTTATGAAATTATCTTGTCGATTTCTCTGGCGGAAAATTCCGTGGAGGACCAGCTCTTCACGCACTGTTTTGTTCTGCTACCTTATAGTCTGGTACCTGTGCTGGCTTGCAACCGATACATTGGTTTGGGTAAACTGTTCTGCCAAATATGTATGTACTGTTTGGTGGGTAAGTTGCCCTCTGCTAATCTCTCTCATATGTTTGTACTGTGGGAGGGGTGTGGTTTGTAGGATCATGGGCTTAACTCCCTCAATGGTGTTTTTGAGGTTGAGCTGAGGTTTGTGGTGGGTGCCACATGAGTTTTGATCCTACAGTAACTTTTTGTTACTGAGTTAGTTGCAGCTAGCATAGTAAAGATTTTCCATGGGGTTTTCCGCCAGCGAACTCGACCAAACCGCCATACATTCTTAATAATGAATATATTCATTTACGTATAATAAAAAGAAAATATTGTATTTACTGAAAATGTCTTAAGTTACTTTATTTTAGCCTTTTGCAATAAATACATAAACATAAGCTGCAATTGTTATTTTCTTTCACATTTCCCCTACTTCTCCAACCATCCAGCATCCCCCAGGCCGTCAGCACTGCAGTGCTTTGATTTCTATAGCCTTTGGTCTTGTTTTGTTTTATTTGTGTGTTGGGAACAGTCCACTGAAATTAAGCATTAACCGACTCGAACTCCTTTGATAAACTACTGTGGAATCGCGATAACTCGCACATATCGTTTAATTTGAACCAGTTTCATGAACGGATCTGTTTATCAAAGCAATGCAGCAGCAGTTCTTATTGCTCGTTTGGGAAACAAGAACTGTCACTGTGCTGTTTTCTTTAAATGATATATCACTTGTTCGCTTTTCACAGTAAACATCGATTACGAAGCTGGCCACACATATATGATTTAAGTTTTAATTCAGCGATCGATAACTCGAGGGTAATTTCTGTGTCCTATTCCAGTTCAAGGTTAAGTGTTTCTTTAATGATTACCTAATTTACCATTTCATTTTTCAAATAGAAAACAATCTGAAGCAGACAACTTTTTATATATCTACATGTAGCTAGAAATATAGAATCCTAAATTAAAAGAATGTTTGCTCAAAGATGAAACCTTGTTCATTATGAGCAATTTTCCTTTTAGTACAAGACTCTTCAAAAGTCGTCCGCGTTAAATATGTGGGAAATAAACTAACTATTGTTAAAATATGCGAAATTTTCTTTTTAATTTGCATTTAGTAATCTTAATTGTCGTGGAAGATGTATGGAATTGATATCATCATACATGTTATTATATTCCCATAAAGTCTGCCGTCATTTTTGTCCGAATACCACTTCCAGCGATTTCTGTAACCACACTATCAATTTCGCAAAAACATACGTTTTGACGTCAAAAATAACGTCATTTTAAAGATATGATTCCACCTTAACGCTTTCAATGAATAATTTTTAAAATCGCATTTTCCAGCTTTGCAATTGCAAAAATCCATATCAAATTCTAGAAATGATTTTAGATCGTGTTTTTATTTTATAGAAATATAGTATAATTAAAAAAGTATACAAAAAGAATCCCGATCTTTTTGTGACTGTAGTCCGTTCCAGAGTCAACAATCTACACACTTAATAAACCGTCAAAACAAATGTTTCCGAAGCGGAACAAACAATTAAAAGCGGAGTTATTCATTTCTGCTGAAGTTTACCGGGAAGGTTTCCCACGTCAAATGAAAACAAACCTCCTCAATTCAAAGACAGTTACATTCAAATTTGATACTTTCACTGTCCTATATTTTTTATAGAGTTATCATTTTTGTGGCGATTGGTTTGACAATCGCCACAATGCTAAAAGAAACAACAACAACGAAACAATTTACATAATCAGTTTTGTACAGCCCGTTGACTTTTTATTCCTTACTGCAAACCAATTAACCTACATCCGTTAATCCGCCAAATATATATAGTTCCATCAGTGATGCAGAGATTAATAATAATCATGTCATGCTACTTTGGTACCGGATTGATACTAAGATTTGAGATGTATTGAGATAATATCTACATAGAGTTAAATTATGTAAATATTATCTTTCTTCATGTTTGAGCAGATAATAAATATCATTGCGCGTTCTAAATCTCGCATAATAAATTTCAGGGATTTTAATAAGGACCGGCATCCGGCGAATCATTGCCGTTTCGTTTTATCAAAATCGCCGGTTCACATCTGTGCCACAATCAAAAAATTATTAAAGGGACATGATTTTTAAATCTGCGATCGCTGCTAGCACTCGCCGAAATTCGACGATTAACGATGACTTATGCTTTGTTTAGGTGTCTTCGACAAGGTCCGCGTCTAAATTCCCGACTTTCATCAAATCATTTGAACGCTTGCGAATCAATGTACTAAACGCTTGTTTATAAAGCGTTTAGAATACTTTGAAATCGATCAAATTTTTCGGCCGAAATCAGGTAAACGTATGATGCGTTTTGTTTCGTTCATAGAGTTGATTACTTACAGATGACCGAGTTCGTAATGGAAAGAACATGAAAAAGCTAACATTATTCTTCTGTCAAAAGATGCAGCTTTTCTTAAATATACCCGCACCAGAATGCACCATTATTGAAAATCGCAAGGCCTATACCGAGATACTGCTTTTTTCTACACGATGGCCACTACAGTGCTATCGGAGCTTTGATTCTCCTGTGGAGTCACATGTGCTTTTATGACTAGATGGCAAACAAGGAAGAACCTGATCAGGCTGCAAGGCTTATATACATCTTAGCTGGTTGGAGGAACTTGAAAGTCGTTTTTGTATGACGTGGTTTATTTCTGGGAAAAATACACTTACTGGTGCAGAAATTAAAGTTCACTTATAGCTGGGTGACCTTACATACTTGCAGACACATTTTCACGGAGCAAAGCATTTTAACGCATTTGCAGCAAACGGCTTTCGAAAGCATTGTGGCGAAAGTAGAAATACCTTCAAATTATCCTTTATCTATGGTGCTTTCAACTCTATTCATCCATTACACTTTCATTTAGACACACATTTCTTTTTGAAATTGAATTATTTAATGCTCGATTAAATGGGATTAAAACAGAAGGTTTGAACATTTATTTCCAGTGTTTCATAACAAACTATTGCACAAAACTCCTCGTTGGACGTTTATGCAAAGAAAAAACCATTTATGTAGTTTTTGCATGTTTTTTAGGGACGGTCGTCGTTGGCATTCATAAAGAAATGGCAAAAAACAATTCAATTAAACCTTTCCCACATACAGAAGCTCTTTGACGCAAATTACTGCATTAAAAACATTGTTGCAATAGGATAAACTGTTCATCATAAGTAATTTCGCGTTTTGGTACAATGTTTGAACTCTATTCAATCATTAAACTCCATAGAGGTTTATCAATCATCAAAGGTTTTAACCAGACTCAAACTCATCTGCTGTAGATTTGTTGTATTTGGAAAAGATATAGCCAATTGATAAAAAATGAATCTTTGTCAAAATTAAATTTGTTTCAGAATGCACTGGCCTAATTAGCCGGATTGTGTTTCACAGGCTCATACTGTTTTCGATAGTTATTTTTTATTTCGATAGTATTTTTGTTTCCATCGTTACTTATAAAGAAGAGTATCAATGGAAACTTTTGGGAAACATGTACATGATATTACCATGTGTCTGATTCCAAGATCAGTTAGTAAAATTGTTCATTGAGAGACGATCTACAAAATTCATATTGATTGGTTGATAAACAAGTCTCCAAGGCGGCATCAAAACATGTCCAAAAGGGGGCGTGTCTTGTTTTACTTGTATGTATAGAGTACAAACATAGAAAACTATTTAATTTATATTAAATCAGATAAGCGATTTAGGACCTCGTTGTTCATTTTAATGTATATATGTTTAACATATTAAAATCTTCTTGTCCAAAAGTAAAGGTCCGATTTGAAAAAAAATTGGCACAAATGAATCTTGGTTACCTTTTAACATGATCCGTTGAACAACATGGTGGATTGTTTCCTTATATATTTAAAGTAAAAACGTTTAACATATCATGATCCTAAGTAAAAGGTTGATTGACTCAATACCAAGATTGTTCACATTATTCTGATATTTTGAAAACCTTTGATCCCTTTGATTTTCCTGATATGTATATTCATGTCCATTTTAGGTGAAACTTAAAAAATCTTCTTGTCGAAAGGGATAAACCAAATTTGAACAACAATTGGCATGGATGTTCCTTGGGCGACTCTTTAACATCATTGTTTAAATTACTCTGATCCGTTGGAAAACATAGACTTCGGGGTAAGATCATAGGAAACTATTTATGTTCTATTAAATAAGATGAGCGATATATGACCATAATGGTCATCTTGTTTGATCACCTTAGCCAAAGGCTCAATGTAATCTATTATTATCAGTGACCGTCAAAACATTTGATCATAATAAAATTAAAGGTCAAGGTCGAATGATAGTATGCATTATCTTGGGTTAAAAACTAGGTCACCAGATCAAATCATAGAATATTATTATTCGTGTTAGCATTTACAACCCAATCAATGAACATTTGTCAGAATGCGTTTTCAATAATTGTTGAGCAAAGGTCGAATTTGGGTCACATTGGGTTAAAAAAGAATCACACGGCCGATGATATAACTCTAAATGCAATCATGCAAATTAGTAAGGTCGCATTGAATATCTTATTTTAGTGAAAATTAGTCAGAATGTTTGTCTCGGTGATTTCAAGGCCATGTTCGAATCTGGATCATCTTTGGTCAAATTTTAGGTCACGCAGTCTAATCAAAAGAAAACCTTGTTAACACGACACCATTCAATATCAAATATTCATGACAATTGGTAGACTATTTGTTTAAATGATTTCTAAGTTAAGTTTGAAATTTGGTTACTTGGTGTTAAAACTTTGGACATTGGAACAAATCAAAGTAAAGCTGTGTTTACAGTCACATATAATATATAATCGTCATCAAATGTTGTCAGAGTGTTCGTGTGGATCATCGGATATTAAACAATCAAGACCAACAGGTAAATTCCAATGAACCCCTTTTATTATTGATACAATTAATGTCACATGTTAAAGCCAATTATCATGTCAATTAGTCATTACCTTCCGAATTAATTAAAGCATGTTTTGACTTAATCTCTCCATATATCTTAAAAATCTTTATAACAAAATGTTTGAAAGTGCCGAATATCCAGAAAGTTGGTGTCTTGGATATATAGTTCCGATATTTAAAAGTGGAAATTCTAGCGAAGCAAACAATTACATGGGGCATTACCTTAAATAATATTTTGGCAAATAAATATTCTCAAATTCTTTTAAACAGACTTACCAAATGGAATGAAAAGCATGAAAACTTAACTAATTACCAATTGGGGTATCAAACGGGTAAGAGTACCATTGATTGTATATTTATATTACACTCTGTTATTGCAAAGGTATTACATTCTGGGAAAAAGTTATACACAGCTTTTATAGACTACGAAAAGTGCTATGATAAAGTTAATCGTTCTTTACTTTGGAAACGTCTGTTTACGCAAGGAGTCAGCACTAAGATGACAAATGCTTTAAATGCTATGTATTCTAATGTAAAATCTGCAGTTAAGCACAATAATCAAATATCTAATAACATAGATATTACAGTAGGGCTCAAACAAGGCGATTCGAGTTCATCTTTATTATTTCTTATGTTTGTAAATGATATATTGCAACATGTTAACTCAAACCTAGAACATATCTTTACGATTGATGAATTACGTTTGTTTTTAATTGTGTTTGCTGATGACCAAGCTCTATTTGCAACATCACCGGCATCTCTTCAGTTAATGTTAAATGATTTAGAAACGTATTGTAATCAAAGTTATCTTAGAATTAATGTTGAAAAGACTAAAGTGATGATATTTGAGAAGAACAGACGTGCATCTTTCCATGATTTTTACATATATGATGACAAAATTGTTGTTTCATCGTTCAAATACTTAGGTTTGAACTTTTTTAAGAACGGAAAATGGCTTAATACTCAGAAGAAAATAGCTGATAATGCAAATAGAGCAATGTACAATATTTGTTTCGATATTCAGTAGATATGTTTTGAACACTTCAGACAAATGCAAATTGTTCGATTTTCTAGTTCTACCTGTTTTAAGTTATGCATCAGAGATATGGTTTCATGCTAAAGGTGTGGAAATAGAAGCCATTCATACACAATTTTGTCGAAAGGTATTATGCGTCAAACGATCAACTAATCTAACTGCATTATATAGAGAACTTGGAAGAGTCCATTTAAATGTCATCAGAAAGTGCAACATATTTCGATATTGGATAAAAATTCTTCGACTTCATGACACTAAATTAGTAAAAACGATATATTGTATGCTAAAAAATGACGGAAATAGTGGTATTAATTATAATGGATTAAACTGGGCTTATCATGTTAAGATTTTGTTAGAATCATTGGGGTTTTATGAAATTTGGATGCATCAAGACATTGGAAGTATCGGTTATATGCTCAATAAACAAAGAATTTATGATCAATACTTCTAAAGCTGGTATGCAAATGTTAATGATTCCCAAAGATTAATTACTTATTGTATGTTTGAACATGATTTCATATTTGAAAACTATCTTAGATTGTATCGCTGACCATAAATTAAGAGTCGCACTTTGTAAATTCAGAGTTTCATCTCATGAGCTAGAAATTGAAAAAGGTAGATATGAAAAAAATCAAGAAACGAAAGACTGCAAAGCCTTCCCTAGAAATTTGATTGAAAACCAATATCACTTTCTTTTAATTTGTACTGCATATTCTGAACTGCGAAAAAAGTATTTGAAAACATACTATTACACTTGGCCAAATTTACAAAAAAAATCAAACTTACTAATGTCAAAAAATGTTAAAGAATTGTTGAATTTAAGTAAGTATATATATTTTGCCTCTTTAGAACGAAAACTAAGAATTGAAAGATAAGATGTTGTATTGTATTTTATACTTTGTTTTTGTTAGGCTTCTCGCCTAATTTAAAGACTGTTTTGTCTTTCCATTACATTTATGTTATTGTATGAAGTATCATGTACTTATTACTTATGAATTGAAAATAGTCAGTATGTTTGTCTTGTGCAGATCACACAGAATGTGTGTGCTTCGGGTTGAATTTGTGTAACATATGATCATAAATATATGTCTCATTTTGACCCTCTTGTTATATTTTAAAATGGATTATGCTATAGTTCACTATTTCTTTACAAGAACTATGCCTACACATCTATACCTGAAGTAATACTCAAAATATTCTTGTTTTAATGCATCGATCAAATCGTATTTTAACATCTCCTTTTTGTTACAATATTTATAAATAAATTTAAAATAAATGGACGGTAAATTATGTCTTTTTCTCCCTTCAATGACCATTTATTCGGATTCATCCCGCAGATTTTAACACTTAAATTACCATGCTAGCTACTTTCCTGGTATGATTATCAATCACACCCCGCACACGAGCATTTTATCGTTGGCAGTGGGTATAAAGCAATCTGGTCTTGATGTTGTTGTCATAGTAAACCCACTATTGTACATAAATCATTTCATGTGTTTTAACTTTTCCCAATGTTTTCAAAACGTTTAAAAACTTAAATTTTTATTGATTTCAAAAACGACTTCTTACATTCCACATATTCCAACCTCAACTTTTCGTAAAAAATTTACTGATATTACACACAATCTTTTATTATGTTAAATATTTATATGTTTATTGGTTATGAGTATGTATTTTTTAATGCTAAATAAAGATATGTTATGTTATGTTATGTTATGTTAAAAAACACATTAGCAGATTAAAATGAAACTGGATTAACGAAGTGACTTACCTCATTGTTGAGTGAAAGCATTTGTATTTAACAAACATATCTTGTGTACATACATATACAACTGCTTGCCTGACCTTAATAAGTTACGAAATCCAACACAACCGTCCCATCAGTACTTTCAGTGCTTTTATTTTGTTTTGTTGTTGTATTTGTTTCATTATGTTTATTAACACATTCAGAGAAAATCGCAAATACTTAAACAGTCGGATTTCTTTTAAATTATTTGATATTTTTTTTATTTAAGGCATTTTCCAATGACATAAAATACTGACAATCTACGTTTGGGTATCTAACGCCAGCGGTTTAAGAACACTGAAGTACGTAAGAAACATCTCGCGTTGAGTAATCACCTTATATAGTCGTATTTTAAGTAGATTTGCGGTAGCAAAATCTACTAAAGTTACAAGTCAGGTTTTGATAAAAGAACAAGTCTCTGAATGTGTAAATATCATATTTAGGTGTAATAAAGGATAAGGATATTACTACGCCCCAACCCCAAGTGTGTACGACCGCCTTAACAAATTACCCTTTGTAAATTGTAACCCTTTGCAGGGTTCGATATTAACGCACAGCCGAACGACATTCACTAGTAGGTCATTGGACCGGTCTAGCTACATTCGCATCTGGCAAGACCGACTGGTCGTGTTCTAATTCCGTCAATATCTACCGAAATTTGTTGTCAAACAAATCAAAAGGATAGATCTACGGATATTGACTCTTCTCGAATGTTTATTGGAAAATCCATGTCTATTTATAGAGCCAATTAAATTGGGATCCAAAAAATTACGACAATAGTTTAGAATAATTTCCGGTAAGTTTACATTGTTTTTTCCCTTAGACAGCAGTTAAATGTCTGAAGAGCAATCTCCTTTGCAGAGTTACCGTTCCTTACACTCACTATCAGAGGTTAATGTAATGATAACCAATAGTGTAAGAGAGTGGACCGAAGATTTGTGAATTCTTTTTTAAAAATTCGTTGTAAAAATCAATTTCAATTTGTAATCTTGTTTTTTCTCTGCATGTTTACGCAACATTAGTCTTATTTAAAGTAAAATAAATTGTTTGATTTAAGTATACATACGCAACGAATGCTAACTTTATATTTAGCCGATTAATTTGGCATCCCAAAATTTACGACAATAGTTTAGACCAATTTACGGTATCTTCCGATAAAAAGGATGCTAGCGGTAATAATAATAAAAGAAAGGGAAAGGAAGAGTCCAAAAACGGAACGGAAAGGAGTATTTTGTAGTAAATGGAAAGATGAGTTTAAATGGCTCGAATATGAAGGCAATCAGAGGTGTCAGAAAGAGTCTATATGTGGGAAAGGGTTAATTAGTCGCCGGGCAGAAGCCCGCGACTTCTATTTTTAATAGCTTTTCGGAAATCACATGGGAGGGCGGCTTATTATTAGAAAGAAACAAATCTAGATGATTTGAACATATTACAATTGTGGTTGTTTACGAACACTAATAAATGACACATCTAAAATGAAATAAATATTCCGATTTTTTAATGTTTGCAGTTTTTTTTATTTCACTCGCATTTAAGTTTTTTGTCTTATTTACGAAGACAAAGGTGATCCCTTCAAGACGTGAACCAACACCCCCTAATGCAGACTCTTATGTGTCATCATTGAGGTCAATTTCGGATTCACCTTTTAATAGCAATTTTAACTTACTAAATGTTGTTTTCATGTTCAAAGAGATGTCTTGATTTGTGTAGAATTCATTTAATAATGTTATCCATGAATATCTAAAGTAGGAACTGTTTCTAAGCTAAATATAGACCCTATTCTGTTGTGTAGTTTCGTGACCTTTAACATCGATTTCGCGCATGCGCATTTCGATATGAAAAAGCGAGTGATATTATTTTATTTTAGACAACTACAAGACGAATGTTTGACGCAAAGCGTCAAAGAGAAGCCGCAATATTTCGTTGTACATGTAGAAATAAGAAAAAAAGAACATTTTTAAATCCACAAACAATAGAACAATTTAAACTGTAGACGGTAATGCTGATATATTTCTCCTTTTGAAGACTTTTGTTTTCTTCAAATTACCTCCCTTTAAAGCAATACCAGGATATTTACCTTGTGATTCGAATAAGATTGACAAACATTGAAATTATATGAATGAATACTATTATTTAAATAAGTAACAACAGCAAAATTAAATTTAAGCCAGATAAATGTGTACACATTTCGTTAATTTTTTATAGATACCCTAATGTATAGGTATGTATATAAAATTTATAAGCAAATGTTTTCATTACTACGTTCCTAATGTTTGAATAGACTAAGGAAAGTCAAGAATACATAAATAAATCAATGCAGTCTTTTCCGGCGACATTGATGCCTTGCATCAACTTTCTCTTGTATTTATTATTATATGATGTTCTAACATGGAATCAGGGAAAAAATACTGTATAATTTGTGTTTGTTTCCTCTAGATAAGGTCAGGTCTAGTGCATTCCAAAACTTACTACACCACTTGTCCAGTAACTTAAAAAGTTAATAATGAACCCTGCTTTGTTTCCTCTAGTAAAAGAAAAAGTAGCATTTTCTGAAAAAGTAGATTTTTTTTGTGATATATATTTGAATAAACCTGAGATATCAACCCTTACCCCACCCGTTGTAAGGCCTCTGCAGCAGACGAATTTTGTGTATGTTGTGGCAAATGAAGAAATTGCGCAGTATATCTATATTCTACGGAGAATTTGCTGCGGCATCAGAAAGGGTGAAATTTGTGTATTTTTTAAAAATATTCTTCTCTGAATTAGCTTCTCTGATACCAATATAATGTGGTATAATGTTATCATTTTACATATTTTAAGTCTCATTGATTGGTTGAAAGTCGTAGAAACCAGGTGGCATCTAAAATAGGGGAAATTGAACGTTTAGCTTCAATTAACATCTCATCCTTATCCAATGGACACCAAATCAAGAAATATTCTTTTGGCGGTCCTTTTCTTAATTATGTTCAAAGATATTTGTAAACTCTTGTTTGTGCGGCATCTGAGAAAGGTTGTAAAATGCCAAATATTAAACAAACAAGCAAAATCAGAACATGGACAAAATGAACTTTTAGCTTTAAACAAAATCTCCTCCAAAACCATTGGACTGATATCAACCAAACTTCACGGGAATGATACTTTGGTGGTCATCTTACAAACTGTTCAAAGATTTATTATCATAACAAATATCCTTTATTGATAAGTTTCATTTACAGTGACGATTCCTAACAGTTTCATTCACGCTCTTGATTAAATTTTCTCCAATATTAGTTGTTACACATATGCTACATAGCTATTACTCAGGTGATCGATTCAGGGCCACGCTTGCTTTTGGAGATGCAAATATTAATAGTTTATGTTAATAGAGTGCATACTCTGAACGCATCAGTTGGTTTAGTACAGTCAATAAATAGGAAGACAATGTACTGTCATGAATATACCTGTTGGGATTTCCGTAGAGCTATTGGGTAATATGATAATTAAACTGGAAAATGGAGTTCTCCCCGGAGCACGTGTGTCACCTGCCGGGGTCTTGTCAGAATTGTTTAGTTTTTGACAGAAAAGGGGCAATAACTCTGGTATAAAAAATATTTGAATTACCCCCCTTTTGTGAACCCATCAAAAAGATTGATATAAACATGTGTCAGAAGTTTCAATCCAATCATTTGAGTAGAAAAACAGTAATTTGAAAATTAAAATTTTTGACAGAAAAGGGGCAATAACTCTGATATAAAAATATTTGGATTATCCCCCTTTTGTGAACTTATCACACACATTGATATAAACATTTGTCAGAAGTTTCAATGTAATCCTTTGAGTAGAAACAAGTTATTTGAAAACGTGACGAAAAAGTGTGACGACAGACAGACAGACGCCGGACAAAAAAAAAAGTAATCCCTAAGTGCATATCATGCTATGCAGGTGACACAAAAAGTATTATGTAGACCGAATGATATATTCGGAGTTCGGTTCAATTAATTTTCACAAGACCAACAAGTATATATTATCTTGAAAATATTTCATTCTGGCCTGATGCATCATTACTTGTCTGTCATGGTGCGGCTTTGTTTTAGATAAATGTTTACATATGCACTTCTGCATCTCCTCTAACCGATCACAAATCTACTTTCAGTACTTTTAGTACTTTGATTTTAGTCCGCTATCTCAAAATCACGATGTTTTGTCTGGTTGTACAGTATAAAATTGGAAGGAATTTAGGTTAAATAATATTTGGTTACAAGCAATAGTCCACTGTGTGAGAGAAAGCTTCAACTCCAATTTAGCCATATATTGAGTTATTTTGCACCATGTTGTCGATATGAGCAAAAAGGAAATTGAAAGAAAAGTGGAAATAAACTACGTATTTCGTGGAGGTTTGTACACTTAATTGAGTTGCAGAAGCGTCAAGCTGCGTTATTCTTTTAATCGGGCTCACTTATCTTTAATATGAAAACATTTTAAATCGAGTCCACGACCCTATTCGAAAGGTTCCGATCGCTAAATATTGTCACACAATTTAGTAACATAAATGATAAAATATATGCGGTTGTTAGTCGCACAAAACAGTGGAATATATGCTGATAAACTCACGGTTTCAATGTGTGAATTCGCAAGTGATAATGTTCACAGTTTACTCTACATTTGACATGAGAAAGTAAACATGAACTTAATAGAACAAATGTTTGTTTAGATGAAAGATCGAGATGTGTATCAATTCGTGTCTACCAACAGAACTACTTCTACAAGGTCCTTCAATATATCGCGTTTGCTGCTTTATCAGGGAGAAATCTACCTAGAATTTATACCAAAAACAAACAATTATCCTGTTTTCATGGGTTACCTTATCTCGATCTTACACCGAAATACCCCAAAAAATTATCATATATTTAGTTATCGCCGTATCTTGATCTCTCACTCACACACAATAAATATTAATAATCCTGTAATTAAGTATTACCCTAATTTAACTGGTTGAATATCCACTACGATGTCGTCCAAATCCTCTTCCTGTCTGGCAATATCTGATCCCGATGCAGCCATTCTCCTAGCTATATCATATAAACTATGCTATTTCGTGTTTGAGTATTACACAGGGCGCGTGGTCTGTAAAGCTGTGCATATCGTCTTACAGTTTAAATTGTTACTATTTTTACATTTCTATATGTCGACGATAACGATTTTAACCGTTCAACACAAACAGGCGATCTTTTTAAGTTTATTCAGCAGATAGCTTTAGAAAAAAAAATGTAAAAAAGGGAGAGTTTGCTAAACACGAAATTATTCCCTTTCCCACAACTTTTCCCAAACTCTGCATAAAATGATTACAAATCGTTCACATAGGTTCTATCATAAGAATGATTAACCGATTAGTGTAACGATTTACTATATAGCGACACTGTTTGTTTGTTTTGTTTGTTTTGTTTGTTTGGAGTTTAACGCCGCTTTCAACAGCTTTGGTCATATCACGGCGATCAGTGCACCTACCCATGTTTTCCTGGCTTTCCCACACCAGTACTTGCAAAACATTCTTTCGAAGCCACTGACTACTTTCTCACATAAATCAGAGGTGAGAGGCAATGGGAAAAATCGCCCGAAAGAATGTTCGCCTCAACCGGGTATCGAACCCGTGACCTACAGATCACAAGTCAGATACGCTACCAACTGAGCTACCCGGCCGGGTACACTACACTGTATACACTCTATAGACGGAGGTTTAAACAATGTCAAACATGCATCGTTACAAATGCCCTGGCCTTGTTATGGTATAGGGAGTTGACAGTTTGTAACCGATTAGTGTAATGTCTTACTCTACACTGTAAACGATAGACGGATGTTTGGAAATATCAAACATGATCGTTACACATGCCCTTGCTTTTTGGGATAGGGGCGTTTCGCCACTATCCCATAGCGAAGCTGCTTTCGAAAAGTCGGATTAAAGCTGCAACCGCAGTCCACATGTGTATACCTACACCAAAATTTAGTTTTGATTGGTTATAATCTGCCTTTTCAACGATTTCATTGGTTCGACCGAATCACGAAACCCTCCGCTTGCATAAATTTATGAGACAAAATAGTTTCTATGAATGAAACACACTCTGAACTACGGTTGACCTCAATGTCAGTTGTGTGAGATAACGTCGACCGTTCTGTGACCCCATTAGTTTACAACAGTCGACTTATAGAGAAATGTGCAAAGCACTGTAAATACAATTATTGAAAGGAGTTGAAACCATTGTGGCAAAAGTAGAAATTGCCTACGAAAAGCAATTTCCCCTTTTGTCACAATGTTTTCGATTGTCGTCTGCTGCACATGCGTCTGTAAGCGTCTGTAGGCGGAAAATGGTTACATCCTCCCCATTGAAGCGGAACCCTTTCCGTGATACTATAACAGTTCGAATATTTAAAAATATTGTTGAAAATGGAGCTATTGCTGACAATGAGCAATTCCTCCTTTTCACACAATGCTTTCAAACACGTTTCAAATTAATTCTTTTCATATTTAAACGTTTTACTATGGACGTTCTTTCCCTCTTTCTCCCTTCCGGACACATTTTGAATAACATGCTAGAGATGAATGATTATGAGCAATTTTGCCTTACATCAAGGGGAAAAATATATAGTTGAAACCTTTGTGGAAAAAGAGGAAATGGGTCATGATAAACAATTCTGCAGCCGTCTGCTGCACATGCGTCAAAACGCGACTGTAAGCGGGAAAGGGTTGAACCGTTCCCGTTATAGCTACTTAGTTACAAACAAATGTTGAAAGTATATTTGCAAACGGAGCAATTGCTGACAATGAGCAATTCCTCCTTTTCAAACAATGCTTTGAAACATGAATCAATTTGTTTCTATAACCTAGATAACGAAAACATTTGTCTACAGTTATTATTTTAACCTTTGCCTCTTTTAGACACATTTGACTAACCTTAACAGATGAATGATAATCAACAAGTTTGTCTTTTTCCACAATGTTTTCATCACTATTCAAAATCATACTTTTATTAATTCAGGTCAATAGTTATGCCTTAGTTCAATGTTGTTTGCTGTATATTTAGTCTATGTGGTCAAGGTTAAGGAATACTGTAAACAAACTTGTTACAACATAATTCGTCCAAAGAGAGAGGTCCTACTGTGTATACATGCCATGAAATAATGTTACAAACGGTCTCACCGCTACTGGGGAATTGTTGGTAAAACAGGTCGCGTTTTGTGTTGAATATTCTCATGTGTCGCTGTATGTAGACCCTACTAGGAAATAGAAATTAAATCTACAAATTATAGATAAGTTAATTTCAACATTGATTGATTGGGATTTAACGCCGTTTTTAACATTTCTTCAGTCATATCACGGCGGCCAGTTCACCTACAAATGTATTTCCTGGTTTTCTCAAACCAGTACTCCTCACAACAATCTTCCCAAGCAACTGGCTGCGTTTCCACATAGACTTAGCCATTGGTGAAAGACGAATGACGCATGTCGCATTGACTTTTGTCAAACGTCGAAAAGAAATTTGGCCGAATTTGTCAACACATCCGAGTTATAACCGCGAGGTCATTATTTATTTTATTATTGAGAAGCTTCTAGCGATTTTGGGACTAAAATTATAATGTATATGCATTTGCGTAATTTAAGACTCAACGTTCATCAACGTGTAATATAGTCCTAGATGTATCTGTTGACAAATAAACTAGAAATGTAGTCTAAATAGGTTTTTGATAATTAACCTTGACGGTCCGGTCCCGTTTCGGAGATACAATTAAATTGCAAATACTTTACAAATACCATAATCTAAGCTGACGTGTTTTGACGCATCGAACCAGTCTTCTGTAATCAATACTTAAGTTGTCTCCGTCTGTAAAGCTTGGAGGCATAATCCGGCGTCCGGCCCGCTGTCTGCCTGAATGTGCATTCGTCCGTCCGTCATGGATTGCATGTATTGGTTAACACGTTGTTTCTGTATGGCAGATTTATTTCAAAGTGGTCACAATTATACCCGTGTGATCAGGAGAACGGCAAAGTACTAGGTACATAACTCTGGTCTGTTTTTTCAGTTATCTCCATTTTTCCTTATTTAGTTCAGCGATTGTCTCAATTAACTTTCATTGTATCAATTTCAAACTTGGTTTGTAGGTAACTTATGACCTACAGATTTGCAGTGCACCATTACCATAAATTTAGCATGCTGCGTTTGGAGTGTGTATATTTTTGTCTTTCAATGTTCTCCCTTATTATATGCAACACATGCGTTCCGTGAAATTCCCTTTTTCGTTAATGAGTGCTTCCCCAAGATTTGTACTTCGTCAAATCTAATCTGTTTTTTAGGTGTAAACTCAATTTTTTCATTTCTTCGGTTATTGTCTCAATATATGTCCAATATATCAATTTAAGACTTGGTGTATAGGAAACTCAGAGCTGCAATTGTGCAGTGCAAAAGAAACATAACTCTATCATGCTTTCGATCGTCTTTCATTTATCAGCATGATTACAATATACATTGTGGATCTTTAGTGATTTCTGAACTAGAAATATTTTAATTAAGGGTAGCTGCTCGGTTTTTTTTTGTCAATCTCTTGTCCTTCGATATTTTGTTTATACAAGAAAAGGGTAAAACTTTGACAAATGAGGTATATGTTATTGGCAGGCAATATGTGTATTTTTGGTTTGGTTTGTTTAAAGGTCATTGTTTCATTGTTTCAACAATGTTTGTCCATATGATCTATGCCATATGTTTTCAACTTACATATGCCCCCTATACCATCAGCGCTTTCAGCGCTTTGATTTATGGTATAGGCAGTTGACAGGTTTGTAACCGATTAGTGTAACGACTTACTTTACACTGTATACAATGTATAGACGAGGGTTTAAAACATGTCAAACGTGACCGTTACACATGCTCCTGCCTTGTGATGGTGAAGGTAGTTGACGGTTTGTAATCGATCAGTGTAACGATATACTCCACGGTCTATACAATCTATAGACGGGGGTTTGGAAATGTCAAACATGATCGTTACACATGCTCTTGCCTTGTTATGGTGTAGGTAGTTGACAGGTCTGAAACCGAATAGTATAACGACTTACTCTACACTGTATACAATGTATAGACGGGGGTTTAAAACATGTTAAACGTGACCGTTACACATGCTCCTGCCTTGTTATGTAGGTACAAATGTAGTTAACAGGTGTGTAACCGATTAGTGTAACGACTTAATATACACGCTATACAATCTATAGACGGAGGTTTGGAAATACTAAACATGATCGTTACACATGCCCTTGCCGTGTAATGGTATAGGTAAGTGACAGGTTTGTAACCGATAAGTGTAACGAATTGGATATATATTACTAAACTTTACACAAACAGACTCCGGACCCGTCCACTGTCCTCGCAACCAGAGCACCAAGGAGGGCAGCCACTACGACCGTTTTTAAAGTCTGTGGTATGACTCGAACAATGAGTCGGACGCTCTAACCCCTACGCCACTGAGGCGGTACGTAACTACGTTACGATCATGTTGGGATTATTGCGTGGCCGAGTGGTTAGCGGCTGGGATTTGGAACCGGGTGGCCCGGGTTCGATACTCGGTCGAGGCGCGGCGGTTATGGTGAAGTACACATTTTCCTAGCGAAATGCTGGTTTATTTACTTAGGGATCATGAATAAGTGAACTGTCGACGTGATATCACTGAAATAATGTTGAAAACAAGTAAAACTAAACTAAACTAACACATGATATGTTGCATTGTCTAGTGGTCCTCTACCAATATTGTCCAAAGTATGCCCCTGAGGTCAAACAAGGCCAATCTCCGGGAAACACATGTTTTACATAGAGATATATAGGTAACAGTTTTGAAAGGCTTAGAGCTTAAATATTTGATGTGTAGCATTGTCTAGTGATCCTCTTACACATATTGTTCACATTATTCCCCTTGGATCGTAATTGGACACATGGCGGTGGTCATCTATTTAATATAGAGATGTATAGGCAAAGACTTTGAACTTTGAAAATCTTCTTTATCTTTTTTATGAAATATCCATTTCAAAAGGCGGTGCTGTCAAAATTTCCTTGTTATCAGAAACAGTTCCTTATGATATCGTAATGATCTCTGGGTGACCCGGATACCGGGTATACTTGTGGACGTACGGATACAGGCTGAAACAAAAGTAAATACTTATCATGGACAGTAAAATAATTCATTTGTAAATATCTTTAATCCAGAAAGAACGTACATTCCTTTAAATTTCAATAAAGGAAACTTAACTATGCATACTCGTGAATTCGACGTATTTAATCGTTTTCGTCACGAGCCTCGTAGTATAGCTTTGCGGCATTGTTGTGTCCCCCGAAGAAGGAGTCTCTAGATCCAGACGATCTTTGATGTCCAAGCCGGTCAAAAATTCTCTCACATCTGGATTGTCCTTAACCTGTTTTAAGCAATCGTGTTCCCAGATACAAATGCATTTTAACCTTAGATTCTCATGCTCCTTTTGTTTGTATTATAGTCGAGTTCAGCTCGTCGAGGTTTTGACCCGTCATCGGGTGTTTAGCTTTCCGGTCGGGATAACATCGCGGACATCAGTGCCACAAACAACCTAAAATAAAAGGATGCTTACCGTGATATTCTTACACGGTTGTACCATCCCGACATAATACTTGGTTCCTAAAATACGCACTCTCGTAGCTGTTGTCGGAGTGTTCTATACAAAGAGTCCGACCTTCTTTTCCCGCCGCTCCATCTACTGCATCCAATATTTGGACGTATCCAGCGCTTTGGACATAGGCTATCTCCGAGCGGACAGGGATCTTGGCCTTAACCGTATCATTGAATTGAATAGAATCCAGGACGCGTATCTACGGTCCTCTACATGATTTAGATCCGTTGGATATGACGTTGGAGGGGCGCACGCTGTTGTTGACCAAATCCCGCAACAGAAGAACGCCATCGTAGCGCTGAATATGTAGATTATACTAAGTAATATGTATGTACGATACGTCCTTATAATTTCATATTATCATTTTTAATTACTACAATGTTAATGTTAAATCCGCATTGGTTGTTGAAAAGTCGTTACCTTCATGCTGTGAGCGAACATCGTGGCGTCTATATGTTGGGTACTGAATAACCATTCTCCAAATTCGTCGAGAGTCTTGTCACCCTGGAAGATTGTCTCCCGGAATTTGAAGTTAACTAGGCACGGAGGGTCGGAGTACCGTTTCAGATCCTTGTCGTATGCGTCGCATTTTGCACATCGTGTGCCGCATTGGCCGCATGTGGATTCAGGGGTCGGCTTGTCGTTCATGCAGTGGTCGCATATGGTTTGAGCCACGACAAAATTAGGAACGTGTCTCGGTTGGCCGCACCACGATTTGTAACACCGTTGGCATTTGGCGCAAGGTCCCTGGAATCAATTCTTCGGCATATAACCTTCCTTCCATTGGGCAATGGTGTCTTGGGTTGCCTCAAAGTCGAAAAAAAGACGAAATAGGTCACGGGTTTCTTCAGCACTTCGGGAATCAGTTTTTACTTTTGCATGTCAGAACGTGCTTTAGCAGCGGTGCTCGGTGTTATTATTGTACTGTTTTAAACAATCCGAATCCGGACCTGTCGGTGGGTATACCGGCTAGTTGCTTCTGTTCGCGGCAGTTTTTTCTTTGGATCATCTTGTATAAACCTCTAATGATATCTTACCCTTATGAGCTGGAATCTCCGGATTTATTAGATTTGCGTGCTTCATTTTAACCGTACGCCCATTTTTGTTTTGCAAATCGAATACTGATAGCCCTTGCTAAGAAGAGTTGGTCATCATTGATAATTTGGACCATCGGGGAATGTTTATAGATTGACTGGTTTGGTTCAGATAGCTCTGTTATCCGTTGTCTCCGTTTACCTTGAGGGTATGTTCAAGCCCCGTTGGAGACCTGCCTTTAAATTCAATTCTGACAGCACCGCTTTTGGGAATGATGAAGAACAAGGCTCGAATTCGGGTCAGAATCCGATTTCTGATGCGGGAGATTTCAATATGTCTAAGAAGGTATCTGCGCCATCTTTCGTCCAATCTAGGGTGTGGCAGGTAACGTTTCTTACATCATTGCATGGTGTAATAAAAATTCGACCAAGAATGGTTCCTCTAAAATGCCAAGCGTGGCTGCAAAATATCACATTTAATTGGCCGTCACACATAATTCTACCAGTGCGCTCAAGACATTGTATAGGTCCATGCTGACATGACTGTTAATTGAGTGTATGAATATTGCTCATTTATCGATTGTTTAAGAATTGTGTATCTTACTTTTCTAAGACTTTTAAAAATGGTAGTAATGACTACCTCTTCTTGGTTCTCAGGCTTGTGTGTTCAGGATTACGACTGACTCACTAGTATCAGGATAAATGGATCAGTACTATTCGTAATTTACCAAGGAAACGACGTGATATAACTGAAAAAAATGTTAAAAACGGCGTAAAACAAAACATAACATTAATTAATCTAACCAAATAAAGTGAACATTCATTTGTAGGACATAATATATAGAAAATTGCACATAACTGTGTACAATGTATACTAAATGTGTATATGAGTTTTCATTGGGTCAAAGGGAAGCAATTCATTTTACATAAGCGACCATTATAGCATAATGGGTTAGGTTTCTTTCCCAGCAATTAAAAAAACCCACAAACCTGTATTAAATCAAAGTCCATTCTTATATCTACCATAATATCCTACCTTTTTTTAGCTATGAGGTCAAATGATAGGTCACTCTTATCCCGCACTGAATTTCACTTTAAATTTCAGAAAATACAGGATCTTCTAAGAATGACTCTGAATGTGTCAATATAGTCAAAAGCAAATCAGGGTTTGGTTACAAATCACTCACAGGACGATAAAGTTTTAAAACAACACTTTCAACTTACAGCTTACATATTCATCTGAAATTACCTGACTGGTCAAGTGTATACATGCATCTGTCTCATTAAGTGACATGTGATTTAATTTTGACTTGAATTCAGGAAATCCTTAAACTGGTCGGACTAAATAACTTTAGTTAAAACCATATTAATTTATTAATTAATAAAAAAATATTAATTTCTCTTTCTACAGGTAATAGCTTCCCAAAAGAGGAAAGAGGGCAAATGGACCCCATTGTCCTAAATACGGTAATTATTTGTATTCGTATAAGCATGTTCATGTATTAACATTATAGGGTGACCGCCTCAGTGGTGCAGTGGTCGTGGGTTCGATCCCAAACCGGGTCATACCAAAGACTTTAAAAACGGTAGTAATGGTTTCCCCCATTGACGCTTAGGGTTGTGTGGTTTTAGCATTACGACTGACTTGCTAGTGTCAGGATACATATATTGTTAATTAACCCAGTTGTATGACTGAAAGTGGTTGAAAGCGGAGTAAAACACAGTTAATAAACACAAGATGATAGGGTTAGCATATATGCGTATGCTACTAGTATACAATCTCACTAGAGTCCGCTAAGCGTGCGTAGATATGCGTGTTACGTTTGTGCACTAGAATGTCATGACGTGTGCGTACATATGGACATGTTATATCGAGGGCTTGGCGTGAAACGGTTGTAACTAAAACTGGTAATTTTTTACCAAGGTTAATCACCTCGCCATAAAGTCTTTATAAGCGTTAAATAATTCACCTAAATTTGCATTGTTTACAAAAGCGTCGAAATTGCCCCTAAACCAGGGTTTTCAAAATAGGTTTTAAGTTACAACTGTTTCACGCCAAGCCCTCGATATATAATAAAATTTATCATATCACGGCGGTTAGTTCACCTACTCATGTGTTTCCTGGTTTGTTAGCATTTCACAAAACGGTCCTTCCAAGTAACTGCTTTTTCACATAGACGGTAAGTCCGTTGGTGGAACACGAATGATACGTGTCGCATTAAATTGTATTAAACGACGGTAAAAAAAAAAGTTGGTCGAGCCCGGATTTGATCTTAAAATCCCTGTATTGACAGCCCGCGTCACCACTAAATGAGTTACGGGGCTCGACTATAAATAATTAAATACTTATATATTGGCGTTCTCGGGGAACGTTCATATTTAGAACATGTTAATTTATATATAATAATTATATATATTTATATATAATAATTATATATATATGTTCATTTTATAATTTGTATCTTTTTTGAGGAAAATGGCTCACTCATATAAGCTTATGAGTTTTGTGTTAGTATGTGCGTATATTATATACGTTATGTAAGCATGTTAGTGCATCTATACGCGCATCATAAAGTATACATACGTACAGGTTTGATCTATAAACAAACAAACACTATTATTACAACTTATAATTTTTAATGATAATGCATCACCCTTTAACTGTCAGACCAAGATTGAACAGTATGGAATTGGTATATAGTAATTTACAGTATTACTGTCCCACATACAACATAGAAAACGTCTGCGCGAAGATATGAATAATCTCTATTAATGAATCACAATTATTAAATAGCGATGAAAACATTATGACAAAAGGAAAAATTGCTCACGGTGAACAATTTCTTCTTTTGCCACAATATTATCAAACGCCGTCTGATTCAGATGCATCCAAATGCGTCTGCAAGATGGGGAAGGGCTCAGACATAATGACGAACAAGGACGGACAGTTTAATTGTCCTTTGTTTATCTATTGTTTGCCTATTTATAAATACGGACATTTCAAGATCCTATTCGCACTCACTGAGACAGAATACAAGGAATCGTTCAAACCTTTACGAGATGAAAGTCCAAGTTTAAAGAGTTTTTATGCCTAATCAATCGACGACTTCAGAAAAGGATGGCATTAACCCTATCCGTTTTACAACAAATCTGCATCAGACGACTTTGAAAATATAAAAGTGTGAACAATTTCCAGGAATGAGAGTTTAATTATCAAATAACGCGCCGACACGCGTCATTCGTTTTCCTCCAAATGTATATGTGGAAAAGCAGCCAGATACTTGGAAAGACTGTTGTGTGGTGTACTGGTGGGAGAAACACAGGAAACACATGGTTAGGTAAACTGGTCGACATAATATGACTGAATAAATGTTGAAAACGGCGTTAACACCCAATCATCGAATCAAAAGTTGCGTAGGTCGGTTTTGGTTTTGGTCTGTTTTCAGAAACCTAACAAAACTAAAATTCGATGTATACGCACAAACAAACCTATATATGGGATCAGTGTAAAAACCGAGCAGTCTGGGTGGATATTCACGCCGACTCAAATACTGTCAGTATTATAAATCAAAGCAGTGCAGTGCTGACGGCTGGAAGGTTGGAGAAGTAGGGGAAATGGGAAAGGAAATAATAATTGTAGCTTATGTTTATGTATTTATTGTCAAGAAGTTGAAAGATCATGTCAAAAATAGTAAATGTTATTAAACTGCCAATTTAAAAACAGAAGGACCTTGTTGGCACTATATCGCTCACCTGAGTGCAAGAGCTCACAAGTATACACATTTAAGACATAAAGAATCAAAGTTTCTGCATTATTATATTAAGAAATATGTCAATGTTAAATCACATTCCATCAAGTTGAAATAGTTCTCTAAACCATGTACTGGACTGGGAGAAAGTGTTTGAAGTATGCAAAACTCATCAAGATAATTATTCTGACAAAGATTCAAAATGCAACATCCAGAGTGTTATCAAGATTTTCCTTCATTTGGCCTAGTGACCTATTTTTGTTTACCCGATATGACCCTTATTCGAACATGGACTAGATAAATATTCTGACCAAATTAAAAAAAAACGTGGCCTCTACAGTGTTGACAAGATTTTCCTCCAATTTGACCTAGTGAACTAGTTTTTTAACAGACATGACCAATATTCAAACTTGGCCTACATATCATCAAGACAAACATTCTGATACAGTTTCAACATGCTCAAGTTAAATATGTTAACAAGATTTTCCTCCAATTTGACCTAGTGAACTAGTTTTTTAACAGACATGACCAATATTCAAACTTGGCCTACATATCATCAAGACAAACATTCTGATACAGTTTCAACATGCTCAAGTTAAATATGTTAATAAGATTTCCCTTCAATTTGGCCTAGTGACCTAGTTTCTGACCCAATATGACCCATATTCGAACTTGACTTAGATATCATTAAGACAAGCATTCTAACGCAACAGCACTTGCGGGCACCTGCACAGCACGATTGAGGGAGAGGTTTGCGTTTGCACGCTACCTCTACAACTTAGATATTGGTGCATTGGTGGCTGAAGAGGAGAGGTGTCATTCCCTTTACTGCCACTCTCCCTCTCTTGTGGGTACTGCACTCTCCTTCTCAATCAGTACTCCCTTCTTTTATAGGGCATCTTGTAGTACTGTTACTCTAACACTTTTGTGATGAAATTTGTGTTAAATTGCTACCTTCTGTGAAGAGCGCGACTGGAATCTGATTAATGATGCTATGACCCGGGTTTTATAATCTGCGAGACACATTGGATGGTCGGCCAGACGCCGTCTTTCCCCGGTCAATGTCTGCCCGATGTCCGGCCGGGGTCTGACCGGCGAATTTGGCCCGGCGCTCGCCAGATATGTATGATGCCCGACCGGGTCGGGGTGTCGCGGGTTGGGGGAGACGGGCACGGGCCCTATGGACCCCCGCTAAATCCGCCACTACATTTGCCACGCTTTTTCTTTGTTTACCATTAATTTTTCGACGCACGGGCCCTACGGCCCCCCCCCCCCCCCCCCCCCCAGTTAATCCGCCACTGTATATTTCACCTGACCTTTTTCTTTTTTTCCGGTCCTCCTCACGAATGTTAATAATGTTAACAAGCGTCCATATTTTACCTCTCGTCGAATTAATTTCTATGTTCCAACAACATTAAAAGGATATTTATGAGGGAGATCCTAACCTTTTAAATGCAGTTTTGTTGAATCCATGATGAACTATTTTTCTCTCGCAGTCTCAACCTAAAATGCGTTGTTTGGTGCTAACAGCAATTGACAGGCTGCCAACTCCGAACAAAATGGTATTACTACTAAAGCCCCAGGCCAAAAAAAATGAAAACCTAATAACAGTTTCGTAACTCGTCTGTAGCCAAATTGTTTTGTTAAGTCGTCCGGTTGAGATTGTATCTGTAAACAAACCTGTCCTTGCGAAGATGTTCAAGTTTGTGAACAATGTAGATACAGATCAGTCTGTGCATCTGTACTGGCTTATCAAGAGCTATACTGTCCTCATATTACTTGCATAAGCTTGTCAGAAGCTTTGTCACCGTGTACACTTATAATACAGCTATATGCATTGGGCTGCGTTTTGTAAACCTTTCATTCTATTTAACGTAGTATTGGAACGTTACACTCCTATGTCTATTTTTATGCGTTTTATAAATCTATAATTATAGTTACCGGGGTA
The DNA here is from genome assembly GCA_031761405.1 of Serripes groenlandicus. Lineage (NCBI taxonomy): Eukaryota > Metazoa > Mollusca > Bivalvia > Cardiida > Cardiidae > Serripes > Serripes groenlandicus. The sequence continues at coordinate 227,366,292 of JASEVX010000001.1, read as the reverse complement.
TTTGCACATAACATTTATATGTGCAACACAATGCTTTTTATAAATCTATAACTATATTTAACGGAGAATTGGCACATAATACCCATATGTGCAATACAATGCTTACATGCCTGAATGAATAATGCAATATGTCACAACGTGTAAGTCAACGAGTACTTTGCATACTATAGTATACTTAAGATACATAGCATAAGGAATGAGAATGAGAAGAACCTATTGTCTTTATGAATTGATCTGTCGCGTTCTGGATGCATAGCAAGACAGGTTAACTATATCGTTAAATGTAAATCCACCTTTTTTATTACGCTTAGGCAAAAATACATTTTTCAACATACCCAAAATGTTCAGTGTTTGCCAGCGTGTGACTGTACACGCTGGCAACGCTTGAGGGTCGTTACTCACGCGTCGAACGCGCTAGACGATCGTTACCAACCCGCTACTCACACGCTGGCGTACGCTGGCGACACGCAGGTACTGTAGTAGCGGGTCGGCTATATGCAAACAGTCACGTGGTCGTTGCAGTACGTTAGCGCGTTGAAACGCGCTACTCACACGCTAGGCAGTCGTTCCTCAGTCGTCGAGTGCGAAACTAACGCGTTGCTCACGCGCTGGCGAACGCTGGCGATACGCTGTCTTATGTTATCTTTAAATCAGTGATGCGGTCCTCACACGCTAAGCGCGTTCCTCACACCCTACTCACACGCTATGAACCCGCGTTATCAACGCGTTATGAACACGCTGAAATCATGTTTCCACTTGACTTTTTCTGTGAAAGTTCAGCGGTTGCCAGCCTATCAACTATTTTAAACGCGCTACTCACGCGTTGGCCTAAAACGCTCTGGTGTGACAGGGCTATAGCATTGATCAGCGTTTGCAAGCGTCTTGCCGAAATTCCAACACGTTACTCACGCGTTTGCCTAAAACGTTCTGACGTGACAGGGCCATAAACGGACAATACATAGGCATTGGACATAATGTTCATTACTTGGTATGTAAACTTATTGTAAAAGACATTGTTTTTCTATATATGTGCCGTTCCACGAGCAAATGGGTTAAAAGTAAAGATGCCCGATATATTATAGGTTTTTTGTTTGGCAGTGCAAAAAGTGCAAATGCGAGAGTTTAAGAGCGTGTCCTCATACAGATACATTTTGACGCATCTGCAGCAGGTGGCTTTTGAAAGCATTGTGGAAATATAAACAAAATAATGCTCAGAAATGAGCATGTTTTCCTTTCACCACAATGATTTCATCCCTATTGTACATGTATTCTGTCAGTAGTAAATTATCAATAATTCAGTCAACATGATTACTTTGTCGTCTAATAAAGATTTGTTGTATATGTTAACGGGTTAATGTTAACGGGTTAACATCGTGGTTTATAAATATATTTTATGTCCAATTACTTGTATGTGGGATGTTCTAGAGCGTTAAGTGATCAGCACACACTTTCTGTCAAAGGAAATTATATTTTCTTTTTTGTGTTAACGTATTGAAAAAAAAGTTTTAAATTATCATACAACGGAATCGGTTTAAATAATGCTGAAACATCCCTGATGATTCTTTTACAACCTGAACTGTGTGGATAAACTCATATATTTGGAAATAGTAATGATAAATAACGAGTTTGTCTCTTCCTATTTCTATTTATTATACTTTCTAAACATTTTTCATAGTTTGTGATTTTGTACAATGACAATCCCTGTCCAAAACTAGACCGAGATTTGAGTCCGACCATGGGAAAATGTACAATTTGGCTTGTGTGAACAGTGCAGCTACAGATTAGCCAGCCTGTGTGAACAGTGTAGATACAGATTATCCTCAGCTGCCCGTGTAAACAGTGCAGCTACAGATTAGCCCGTGAGTCCGCACAGACTGACCAATATATACAATGTTCACATATAACTTACACACACTTGTTAGAAGCTTCTGTCAACTTGTGTAGATGATGATAAGACGGAGCAGGTGTAAAGGCTGACACGAAGCTACACTGTTTAAAAATGCCATGTTTTCCCATGGACGAGGAAAATATGCCTTACCCAAACCTTACCCCCTGAAAACAATGTCATAAAAATAGGTAATTGCTAAAAATTTGCATTTTGTCTTATTGCGAAATGTCGTCTTGATGCGTATGTGCAAACATGCGTCTGTTTGTAGGAAAGGGTAACTTTATAGCACGCCTGCTGCCTGCTGTAGATCGAAGCTTCTTTTAACTTTCCAAGAATGATGGCAAACAACGCAGAGGCATACCAGACTGCGAAGATGCGCTGACTGATCTTGGTCTACAATAAACACTGGATTGAAAGTGCCAACAACTGCCACCCGTTACCTTTTCAATCTGTACTGTACAACACTAAAATGATATCTAGCTATGGTTAGGGAATTCCACTTAATAATTAACATTATAAGTGGTTAACTTGATAAGAAACGTGTTACCAGATAGCCATTTGTATAACTATGTTTATAGATAACTAGCAACACTAATCGTTTCTAGCTAACCATTGTACTACTTACATAATAACTGGTTAACTAGACAAGATTCGTGTTACCATATTTAATGCATCCGATTTGTTTATATATCTTTATTAGCAAAGTTGATAGGTATGAGATGAACTTGGCCATCCTCTCCCAAACGTAACAATACATTTGATTATTAAATGTTTGATACATGTTAACAGTTAAGAACATCATGAAATAGACAAATGTACCGTTCATGCTCCGCTCCGTTCCGTTCATATGCGCTCCGCTCACGTTCCAATCCGCTCTTAAAACGTTCAGTCGTTCAAATCACTGTGATTGCTTTTTTCCGTTCCGATCAAATTGATCGTTTTCTTTACGCTCACTGGAAACGCTTTTTTTTTGTTCGATCAAACGTAGTTTTGTAAAATAATTATCGAGTAAACTGTTGCGCGAAGCATTCGTGTGATCGGATTTATTTATTCATTCATTATGATTGTTTCGTTCAGAGCGGAAAATTCCGTTCCGCTCTTAAAGCGTTCCGACTTCGTTCCAATCAGGCCCACGATCCAATCACGTTCCGATTGTCAATTGCATGATGTCATTATCTGTTAACATGTAGTACATATAAATAATAATACGTTTTAAATGTTCAAATGGTGTAATAACAATACAATTTGTAATGTTATTCCCTATAAGAAGTCGTCTGAAAGAAAAATAAACTTCAATAACAGTGAACTGTGCTTTTCTTTTATAGCTGTTTTTTCTGTTTGTGAAAAAAGTAAATTTGTTTTCATATGAGACTTCAGGAGCTAGAATCCTATATATATTGTTTTCTAAATATTTGTGTATCTTTATAAAGGTAAGTAATAAAGTACCACATGTGTAATAAAAGTAATACATTTCTATTGGGGGAAGGGGGTAAAACACACCACAAAAACACATCTTAAACATTACAATAAAAACATGTTTTTATTCAATATTTCGACCAAAGACCTTTTTAAGGTCATATTTACAAAGATCCAACGCTATGTTTGCGTCGATCTTGAAAGAATTTTTATTAGTGTAGGAATAATCCATTTATCTTGACTGGCAGGTAGTTTTTGTTTGATTACCTGTAAGTAGTGATTTGTGGATTGTTGGTATAGCACTACGACTGACGGGCTGCTGTAAGGCGAAGTAAGACTGGTAACTCAAACGGGAAACGCCGTGATATAACGGAACATTTGTTGAAAGCGTCGTAATACACCTTACAAACAAACACATTTCGTTTTGTACTGCGAATTCGAACTTTATATTAACTCGCTAGGGTAAAATAAGTACGCCTCGGTTGCGGGAGGTCACGGGTTGGATGCCCGCCCGGGTCATACCAAAACTTTAAAATTGTAGTAATGGCTGCGCGCCTTGGCGATCCTCCGGGTTGTGGAGTTAGCATTACGACTGACTAGGTGGTGTAAAGTTTAACGGACCAGTAGTACTGGTAACTTACCCAGGAAACGCTGTGATATAACTGAAAAATTGATGAGGCGACGTATACACCAAATAATAGACAAATTAACGAAAATTAAAATTATCTAATATAAATATGAAAACGATTACACGCCTATTAGTAAACAAACTCAACCTGGCACTCTAAAATACTAGTGAAGTTTTGTTCTAATTTAGATTTTTCGAGACAAAGATAAAATAGAATATCCAATTTCAAACGGTGTGTCCAGAGATAAAGAAATTACCTCTGTACGAAGAGCAAAGAGTTGCTATACTGCTCGAGAAGATAATGTGTGCGAATCTCGGATAATGCATGTCATGTTTCCTGAGATAGCTTTTTATAAGAAGTATCTTTTTTATATACACTCAACAACTGTTCTAATTGGTCATCTTTTCATTCAAAATGTTCAATTCTTAACTATAATTAATGACTTTCAATTTGCTATGTATGCTATAACCACGAATTATACTTAAAGATGGGCCAGCGAAAATAAAGAAATTCTATTCGGTTATGTTAAATACTAATGAAACACAAGAAGATATTCAACATTTATGGTTTACTCAAACCTTTAAGAACATGCAAACGTCAGCAATGTTCATAGATAATAAAATTGCCTCCCTTTTCAAAGGAATAGAATGAAACCTCAAAACGGTTTAATTTTGCATGCAGGATAAAAATGTATGAAATTGGTCCGAAACAGTTTCTAATGAAGAAATAATTTGCAATAAACCGGACATAGATATAACAGGAGAAATGTTGTGTAATTGGTAGTTGAAACTTGAATTGTTCAAATTCGTATGTAAATTACAAACAGTTAGTGCGGTTGTTGAAACTGTACGAATACCTTGCATGCGAACAAATATTGAGGGATAAGGTCTTTTAACGGAATTTCAATACAAAAAGTAAATTATCCTTTAATAAGATGTGTTTCTAAAAAGGAATTTGATAACAGATTTGAGAAAAGGACTCTGAATTCGTCAGAAATGTTATAACATTTTGTTACTGTTCGTTCCTTGGGTCACTTTACTTGATGCATTTGTTTCCTGGTAAAGGAAAAGCTTTATATAGGATGATGGACACAAAAACATTTATATATTTTCTGAAAATGCAAAAAAAAAAAGCCGTTTGCAATAAACATCTGTATGTGTGCTGATAATATAGGATGACGAACATATAAACATATAGTTATGATCTAACAGTATACGATAAACATCATGACATATAAACATAATGTGTATGTTCTAATAGTAACAATAAACATATGTAAATATGATGGTAATACAGGGTGACGGATAGATAAACATATATTGTACGTTTGTATATGTGCTGTAAATACAGGATGACTAACAGATAAATATAAAGTGTATGTTCTAATGTTCTAACAGTATACGAAATCGTTCTGTCGTCAACAACTTTACAACGGTGGATTCCTTTTAATACATATATATATATACAACAATATTTCGGCGTTTACTTCCTAGGTTTAATAACTTTGTTTTATCAAATTCTCCATAGTGTTAGCAATGTTGTTCTTTTTCGTTTTTATCAAGGATAGATAACCTAGTTATCGTAAAGAGCAATTGACATATATGAGTGTGCTGTAAATACAGATTGAGGGACAGATGATAATTGCACTTGCTATACTACAATTCGGCAAAACATTTAGATTTAACATTAAATTACACAAAAGCAATGACATCAAGATCAACATCAGACATTACAATTGAATTACATCATATCATTGTTAACCTTATGGTAAGCGGAGAGCGCGCCTACTGTATGTAGTTTGTACCTTATGGTAAGCAGAGAGCGCGCCTACTCTATGTAGTGTGTACCTTATGGTAAGCGGAGAGCGCGCCTACTCTTTGTAGTTTGTACCTTATGGTAAGGAGAGAGCGCGCCTACTCTATGTAGTTTGTACCTTATGGTAAGCGGAGAGCGCGCCTACTCTATGTAGTTTGTACCTTATGGTAAGCGAAGAGCGCGCCTACTCTATATAGTTTGTACCTTATGGTAAGCGGAGAGCGCGCCTACTCTTTGTAGTTTGTACCTTATGGTAAGCGGAGAGCGCGCCTACTATTTGTAGTTTGTACCTTATGGTAAGCAGAGAGCGCGCCTACTCTATGTAGTTTGTACCTAATGGTAAGCGGAGAGCGCGCCTACTCTATGTAGTTTGTACCTTATGGTAAGCAGAGAGCGCGCCTACTCTATGTAGTTTGTACCTTATGGTAAGCAGAGAGCGCGCCTACTCTATGTAGTTTGTACCTTATGGTAAGCGGAGAGCGCGCCTACTCCTTGTAGTGTGTACCTTGTGGTAAGCGGAGAGCGCGCCTACTCTATGTAGTTTGTACCTTATGGTAAGCAGAGAGCGCGCCTACTCTATGTAATTTGTACCTTATGGTAAGCGGAGAGCGCGCCTACTCTATGTAATTTGTACCTTATGGTAAGCGGAGAGCGCGCCTACTCCTTGTAGTGTGTACCTTATGGTAAGCGGAGAGCGCACCTACTCTATGTAGTTTGTACCTTATGGTAAGCAGAGAGCGCGCCTACTCTATGTAATTTGTACCTTATGGTAAGCGGAGAGCGCGCCTACTCATTGTAGTGTGTACCTTATGGTAAGCGGAGAGCGCACCTACTCTATGTAGTGTGTACCTTATGGTAAGCGGAGAGCGCGCCTACTATTTGTAGTTTGTACCTTATGGTAAGCAGAGAGTTCGCCTACTCTTTGTAGTTTGTACCTAATGGTAAGCGGAGAGCGCGCCTACTCTATGTAGTTTGTACCTTATGGTAAGCGGAGAGCGCGCCTACTCCTTGTAGTGTGTACCTTGTGGTAAGCGGAGAGCGCACCTACTCTTTGTAGTTTGTACCTTATGGTAAGCAGAGAGCGCGCATACTCTATGTAATTTGTACCTTATGGTAAGCGAAGAGCGCGCCTACTCCTTGTAGTGTGTACCTTATGGTAAGCAGAGAGCGCGCCTACTCTTTGTAATTTGTACCTTATGGTAAGCGAAGAGGGCGCCTACTCCTTGTAGTGTGTACCTTATGATAAGCAGAGAGCGCGCCTACTCTATGTAGTGTGTACCTTATGGTAAGCGGAGAGCGCGCCTACTTTATGTAATTTGTACCTTATGGTAAGCGAAGAGCGCGCCTACTCCTTGTAGTGTGTACCTTATGGTAAGCAGAGAGCGCGCCTACTCTATGTAATTTGTACATTATGGTAAGCGAAGAGCGCGCCTACTCCTTGTAGTGTGTACCTTATGGTAAGCGGAGAGCGCGCCTACTCTTTGTAGTTTGTACCTAATGGTAAGCGGAGAGCGCGCCTACTCTATGTAGTTTGTACCTTATGGTAAGCGGAGAGCGCGCCTACTCCTTGTAGTGTGTACCTTATGGTAAGCGGAGAGCGCACCTACTCTATGTAGTGTGTACCTTATGGTAAGCAGAGAGCGCGCCTACTCTATGTAATTTGTACCTTATGGTAAGCGAAGAGCGCGCCTACTCCTTGTAGTGTGTACCTTATGGTAAGCGGAGAGCGCGCATACTCTTTGTAGTTTGTACCTTATGGTAAGCAGAGAGCGCGCCTACTCTATGTAGTTTGTACCTTATGGTAAGCAGAGAGCGCGCCTACTCCTTGTAGTGTGTACCTTATGGTAAGCGGAGAGCGCGCCTACTCCTTGTAGTGTGTACCTTATGGTAAGCGGAGAGCGCGCCTACTATTTGTAGTTTGTACCTTATGGTAAGCGGAGAGCGCGCCTACTCTATGTAGTTTGTACCTTATGGTAAGCGAAGAGCGCGCCTACTCCTTGTAGTGTGTACCTTATGGTAAGCGGAGAGCGTCCCTACTATTTGTAGTTTGTACCTTATGGTAAGCGGAGAGCGCGCCTACTCTATGTAGTTTGTACCTTATGGTAAGCGGAGAGCGTCCCTACTATTTGTAGTTTGTACCTTATGGTAAGCGGAGAGCGCGCCTACTCTATGTAGCTTGTACCTTATGGTAAGCGGAGAGCGCGCCTACTCTTTGTAGTTTGTACCTTATGGTAAGCGGAGAGCGCGCCTACTTTATGTAGTTTGTACCTAATGGTAAGCGGAGAGCGCCCCTACTCGTTGTTTGTACCGTATGCTAAGCGGAGAGCGCGCCTACTATTTGTAGTTTGTTCCTTATGGTAAGCGGAGAGCGCGCCTATTCTATGTAGTTTGTACCTTATGGTAAGCGGAGAGCGCGCCTTTTCTATATGGTTAGCGTAGAAAACCACTACTCTATGCCATTTGTAACTTATGGTTAGCGTTAAAAACATAAATTTTGATTTATTTTGGTAGATTTTGAGATTTGGACATAGTTGGTTAAATTTTGAGTTTTGGTCAGTTACATGGAAACTATCAAACCTATTACTTTAAAAATTGGAAAACCTATTCATCTAATGACCTTCTTCACATTGAATGATAAAGATGCTGAGCTAGCCCGTTTTTGCGGGGTAAAAAACATAAATTTTGATGTATTTTGGTCGTGTATGAGAATTGGACATAGTTTCTTCATGTTTTGTTACATTGATATCAAATTCTTCCCAAACAATAAATACATAATGTACTCAACATATTATGAATATCTTCAATCGGATTGTGTTTTGAGGGTCAATGTCACTGTTACTTAAAATAGGAAAACAGTAATATATTCATTAGCTCTCGTTACAGTTGACCTAATGTAAAGTGTGTGAAGTTGGCAGAGCATTAGACGTTAGACATTAGACATTCTAAAAAAATATTCGAATGTCTAATTAGACGTTAGACATTCGATTAGACATTCGCTAATTTTGTTATCGAATGTCTAATTAGACATTAGACATTCGATTAGACATTCAGAAAAATCGCAAATGTTAAATATCGAATGTCTAATTCGACATTAGACATTCGATTAGACATTCGCAAATTACAAGATCTTAAACCCAAATTCGTCGGAGGTCATTGTACATGCAAAGAACGAATGTCTAATTGGTCAGTTAGACATTAGACATTCGATTAGACATTCGCAAATTAAGGGATTTAGATACCAAATTCGTCGGAGGTCATTGTACATGCAAAAAACGAATGTCTAATTGGTCAGTTAGACATTAGACATTCGATTAGACATTCGAAAATTACTATACTTAGGTTCCAAATTCGTCAGAGATCATTGTACATTCAAAAAACGAATGTCTAATTGGTCAGTTAGACATTAGACATTCGATTAGACATTCGCAAATTACGAAACTTAGTTTTCAAATTCCTCGGAGGTCATTGTACATTCAAAAAACGAATGTCTAATTGGTCAGTTAGACATTAGACATTCGATTAGACATTCGCAAATTAAGGGATTTACATACCAAATTCGTCGGAGATCATTGTACATGCAAAAAACGAATGTCTAATTGGTCAGTTAGACATTAGACATTCGATTAGACACTCGCGAATTACGATATGTAGGTACCAAATTCGTCGGAGATCATTGTACATTCATAATAAACGAATGTCTAATTGGTCAGTTAGACATTAGACATTCGATTAGACATTCGCAAATTACAAGATCTATAACCCAAATTCGTCGGAGGTTATTGTACATTCAAAAAACGAATGTCTAATTGGTCAGTTAGACATTAGACATTCGATTAGACATTCGCAAATTACAAGATCTTAAACCCAAATTCGTCGGAGGTCATTGTACATTCAAAAAACGAATGTCTAATTGGTCAGTTAGACATTAGACATTCGATTAGACATTCGCAAATTAAGGGATTTAGATACCAAATTCGTCGGAGGTATTGTACATGCAAAAAACGAATGTCTAATTGGTCAGTTAGACATTAGACATTCGATTAGACATTCGCAAATTACTATACTTAGGTTCCAAATTCGTCGGAGGTCATTGTACATGCAAAAAACGAATGTCTAATTGGTCAGTTAGACATTAGACATTCGATTAGACATTCGCAAATTAAGAGATTTATGTACCAAATTCATCAGAGATCAATGTACATTAAAAAAACGAATGTCTAATTGGTCAGTTAGACATTAGACATTCGATTAGACATTCGCAAATTAAGAGATTAAGGTACGAAATTTGTCGGAGGTCATTGTACACGCAAAAAACGAACGTCTTATTGGTCAATTAATAACTTGAACATATTGATAACTCGAACATATCGATATCTCGAACATACCGATAACTCGAACACAGCGATATCTCGAATACATTGATAAAACGAATGTTTTTAACTTGAACATATTGACAAATCGAACATATCGATATCTCGAACTTTTCGATATCTCGAACTTTCGATATCTCGATTCGATATCTCGATTTTTTTTTTTTTTTTTTTTTTTTTTTTTTTTTTTTTCCGATATCTCGATTTTTTTTTTTATCTCGAACTTTTCGATATCTCGAACTTTCCGATAAAGTTCGAGATATCGAGAAAAAAAAAATCAAAATATCGAAAGGTTCGAGATAACGAGGAAAAAAAAAATCGAGATATCGAAAGTTCGAGATATTGGAAAGTTCGAGATATCGGAAAGTTCGAGATAAAAAAAAAATTGAAAACAAAAAAATCGAGATATCGAAGAAAAAAAAAAAAAAAAAAATCAAAAAAAAAATCGAGATATCGAAAGTTCGAGATATCGAAAAGTTCGACTTCGATTTGTCAATATGTTCAAGTTAAAAACATTCGTTTTATCAATGTATTCGAGATATCGCTGTGTTCGAGTTATCGGTTTGTTCGAAATATCGATATGTTCGAGTTATCAATATGTTCAAGTTATTAATTGACCAATAAGACGTTCGTTTTTTGCGTGTACAATGACCTCCGACAAATTTCGTACCTAAATCTCTTAATTTGCGAATGTCTAATCGAATGTCTAACTGACCAATTAGACATTCGTTTTTTTTAATGTACATTGATCTCTGACGAATTTGGTACCTTAATCTCTTAATTTGCGAATGTCTAATCGAATGTATAATGTCTAACTGACCAATTAGACATTCGTTTTTTGCATGTACAAGGACCTCCGACGAATTTGGTATCTAAATCCCTTAATTTGCGAATGTCTAATCGAATGTCTAATGTCTAACTGACCAATTAGACATTCGTTTTTTGAATGTACAATGACCTCCGACGAATTTGGGTTTAAGATCTTGTAATTTGCGAATGTCTAATCGAATGTCTAATGTCTAACTGACCAATTAGACATTCGTTTTTTGAATGTACAATAACCTCCGACGAATTTGGGTTATAGATCTTGTAATTTGTGAATGTCTAATCGAATGTCTAATGTCTAACTGACCAATTAGACATTCGTTTTTATGAATGTACAATGATCTCCGACGAATTTGGTACCTACATATCGTAATTCGCGAATGTCTAATCGAATGTCTAATGTCTAACTGACCAATTAGACATTCGTTTTTTGCATGTACAATGACCTCCGACGAATTTGGTATCTAAATCCCTTAACTTGCGAATGTCCAATCGAATGTCTAATGTCTAACTGACCAATTAGACATTCGTTTTTTGAATGTACAATGACCTCCGAGGAATTTGAAAACTAAGTTTCGTAATTTGCGAATGTCTAATCGAATGTCTAATGTCTAACTGACCAATTAGACATTCGTTTTTTTAATGCACAATGATCTCTGACGATTTTGGAACCTAAGTATAGTAATTTGCGAATGTCTAATCGAATGTCTAATGTCTAACTGACCAATTAGACATTCGTTTTTTGCATGTACAATGACCTCCGACGAATTTTGTATCTAAATCCCTTAATTTGCGAATGTCTAATCGAATGTCTAATGTCTAACTGACTAATTAGACATTCGTTTTTTGAATATACAATGACCTCCGACGAATTTGGGTTATAGATCTTGTAATTTGCGAATGTCTAATCGAATGTCTAATGTCTAATTAGACAATCGATATTTAAAATTTGCGATTTTTCTGAATGTCTAATCGAATGTCTAATGTCTAATTAGACATTCGATTTTTATTTTTTTTGAATGTCTAATGTCTAACGTCTAATGCTCTGCCAACTTCACACACTTCCTAATGTAACCATCTCATTTGCCTGTCAATACAACATATTCGGCTTATGATCTTAACTGATTGTGACAGCCATCCAACGTGAAGATATTCCTTATCATGTATACGAACTTGGATTTATTTCCACACAGTAAATCGTGTTTCAATACTTGAAAAATAGCAGTTGTGTGCGGTCATTATGATATGTAAATATTCATCCGAATTTGAATATTTTTATATAAAAAAAATAAACCGCAAAAGGACAAAAGCGGACGAACGTTATTATTTTGATTTAACACAATCTCAATGTGAACTCTGTAGTCTTGCTTAATAACAAAATAAACGAAATTGGCTCGATACTGGTGATGCAGCGGCTTCATAAACTTGGTTATAGCCGTCAAAGGGTAATACGTTGCAAGTAGACTGTCCTTTAACGGCATTGTGAGTTGTTCCTTATACGACATGTTGTGTTTTTTTCGTCCGTATACAAAACACACATTAAAAGAAAGAAGATCAATAAACATATCATACGGTCCTTTGAATCTTTCTCAAAATTACAAAACTCACCGATGGGGCTGCCATTTTGGATATGTATTACGGTAAAAGTATACCAAATAGTCCAAAAAACATCCATTATTTGCCTAAGATACGACTGTATAGCTTCACCAGAAAGTATTGACTAGGTGAAAATGAGTTTAAATGTATTGGAAATATGTATTACGTGCACTTAAACAGTTTGGGCCCTGCCCTATTGTATGCAAAATTACGGGAGTGATTTCTTTCTTGAAAAGTACATGACCCCGCCATTCTTTTTATTATATTACATCTGAGAGCTGGGATGTCGTCAGTATGCCATGCGCGAAACTAAATTCGACGATTCGTCGAATAAATCCCCAAGATTGTCAAGAACCCGTTTCGTAATATAATTTTTGTTCAGACTCAACCTGTTTTGTGATACAAATTTCAAGATTGAAGAAACTGTTTTGTGTCAACTATAATTAGCAAGGAACTCGTGTACAAATGCTAAAAAAGTAATTGAATTTCTCGCAAATTAAAATTGAAATAAACAGTTTCTTCTTTAAATTTCGATTTTTGTGGCGATTGGTTTGACAATCGCCACAATGCTAACAGAAACAACAACAACGAAAAATATTTACATAGTCGGTTTTGAACAATCGGTTGATATTTGTTTTCCTTACTGCAAACTAATTTACTCACATCCGTTATAGTTCCATCATTGATGCAGAGACGTGATTTATAATAATTATGTCAGTGCTACTTTGGTACCGGATTGTTACTAATATTTCAGTTTTATCGAGACATTATCTACAAAGAGTTAACATATGTAAATAGTATCTTCGTCATGATTGGGCAGATAATAAATATCATTGCGCGTTCTATCTGCCTTCCAAAATAACTCAAATCTGGAAATTCCAAAAGGTTCTATAAATAGCTCGCGAGACTCTTATTATCTCAATATTATAAACGCTTTATTGTGTAGTTGTTTAAATATATGAAAGCGTTTAGATGATAAGACTGGTTCACAAAGGTTTAAAGGACACACGATGTCAGTGTGTACACACGTTATGTATACACGTCTGCACGTTCTAGAGTCAATTAGCAATCAATGCTAAAAGTGTAGTCTAATTTAGTTTGGAGATCGAGCATTATAATATATGCCTATATTTTTATAAATTGAACAGTTTGGCAAATAGTGAAGTTGTTCTTTTTGAGCATGTTGCACTCACATTATTCGAAGCAGTTTAACAACCCCAAAGACATATAAATACACTGTGTTTATATGTCTCTGACAACCCTCAATCATGCAATTGATTGATTGATTGGGGGTTTAACGCCGTTTTTAACAATTTCTCAGTTATATCACGGCGGCCAGTTCACCTACTCATGCATTTCCTGGTTTTCTCACACCAGTACTCCACACAACAATCTTTCCAAGCAACTGGCTGCTTTTCCACATAGACTTAGCCCATTGGATGAAGAAGAATGACGCATGTCGCAATGACTATTGTCAATCGTCGGAAAGAAAGTTGGCCGAGCCGGGATTCGAACTCACAACCCCTGGATTGACAGCTCGCGTCGCTACCGACTGAGCTACCGGGGCTCGGCCTCAATCATGCAATGTGAAGGGCCTAAATTGAGCAGACCTGTTTAATATCGGACATCATTGAAACAAACACCAAACTGTTTTCTCTCCTTTCTTGATAATTTAGTCATTTCTAAAGGCCTAGCGACCTGGTGATGAACATGTGACTACCCGAACAATTTAGATTACAAATAGCCACTCTAATGAGCTAAAACGGTAGTCTATCGAATACCAACTAGATTTTTCATAACTTTGGAATGGCCTAATTTTGAACACATCATGACCAATTTCAGAATGTAGCTAAAAAATCACCAAGACAACATTCTGGCAAACTAACATTATTTTACTGTCAAAAGATGCAGGGTTGATACATTCTCAAATTTACCCGCACCAGAGTCACCGCAAGCCCTACACCGATATACTGCTTGTTACTTTGCAGGATTGTCCATACGATCGCCACTACAGTGCCATTGGCGCTTTGATTACAAAACGGATTGCAGTTATTTCAGTTTAATGAAAGGGGAGTACCATTTTGGACTGTATGCCTCGTGTACTCTGTTTCTCATTATTTATGAGACTTGCCATCATGTGTTGTTCTAACACTTGTATACTATTGGATTGTATGCTATGAGCATTTGAGAGAGATATTGGAAATAAATGGGTGGGGTAATTTGCTATGAAACCTTAATTTTCAGATTGAATGTCTAAATATTGTACTGTTTTTTTATAAAACAAATTGTATGTATGTGTGAGGACGAAATATTAAAGTTAACAGTGACAAAAAAAATAAGAACAACTGGAATGCACTTGGAAAACACAAAAAGTGATACCTCGACTCCTTGGTAATCGTAAAAAAGTTTGAATACGAACTTGGACAGCGTACTGCTCAATAATTATGATATGTTTTGCAAACATGCTATTTCTACATTACTTATGGAATAGTTACAAAAACTTTGTACCGTGTTAAATCACTACTATACAACGTAAGATTACCATTTCATGTCATGGTTTGTTAAATTATATATATATATATATATATATATATACATATAAATACTAATTATAGAGATGTGTTTATATAGGCATATGTCTGCACAAGGCTTTGCATCCTCTTCCCTATGGACGCTTTTATTTTCGTTTCGGTCAATGCTAGTATATGCAGTGTTGTATACAGTCTACTTGCGATAACTCAAGGGCGAAAGACGGAGATCAATTTCTCCTTTTTTCGCAAATCTTTTCAAATCTTTTCACTCATTTCACTTTCATGTAAATAGTGTCAATAGTTTTTGACCAGATGACTTTGATTAAATATGAGTTCAGTCTGGAAATCTGGGGTCTAATTGACTCTCCGTAATGGGGTCATATTAAGGTACATTGGAGTAAACACAGTGGGCTACACTTCAAGGTTTTAAAATTACCAAAAGATGCATCTAGGACTACAATATAAGTAGAAAGATATTGAAGACTCTGATTAGACTTAGAGAAGGCTTATCGAGGGCTTGGCGTGAAACGATTGTAACTAAAATCCTATTTTGAAAACCCTGGTTTGGGGGCAATTTTGACCCCTTTGTAAACAATGCAATTTTAGGTGCCATTGCTCAGAACGAGCAATTGCACCTAATTTTCCATTGTTTACCAAGAAAAATGATTAAACGATTTAAAAGACTTTATTGCGAGGTGATTAACCTTGGTAACAACATACCAATTTTAGTTACAACCGTTTCACGCCAAGCCCTCGTTATGCTTGCCCGAGTCTTCAATGTAATCAGATGCATTAAGAGCCCGAATCGCTAGATGCAACTCTCGTTATTTGTTAGAATTCAGATACCTACCAACAAAATTATTCGTGAATCGACCCCATAGCCAAGTATACAACAATAGATGATCTGATTGCAAAGGTCGACGGTATGTTTCGCGTTATTTTTTCCTCAGTCTGAAAAGTTAAATAAAATAAATTCATTATAACACTGTATTAATTTGAATTTTAAACTTCGGTTTTTGTTTTATTGGAGTTTTGCTCCGTTTCCAAATTATTGTGTCACGGCATTTGAACATAGGGATCGAACCACCCGAGACCCCTGGTTTCAAATCCACCATACGTACCACGGCGTGTTCCTGTTCAACTTGGTACTAAGATTCTGTCACGAGAGAACATGTTGTAAAAACCTATCTATATTGCCCTGTATCATTATGGGCCATATCTCACGAAAACCGACATTTAGGCTTTCTAACTAGCCATACAAGCATCATGAAAAGTCCCCCGTGAGCGATAAATGGCAAACACAAACTGACTATACAAGTAAGTGTATGTAGTTTAATCGTAAATACTATGTCATGTCCAAACAAACTAGTTATACAAGCAGCATGGAAAGTCCCCCGTGAGCAGTAAATGGCAAACGCAAACTGACTATACAAGTAAATCATAAATACTATGTCATGTCCAAACAAACTAGTTATACAAGAAGCATGGAAAGTCACCCGTGCGCGGTAAATGGCAAACACAAACTGACTATGGTATGTAGTCACAAAGTTTGATCTCACATATTATGTCATGTCCAAACAAACTAGTCATACAAGCAACATGGAAAGTCACCCGACAACGATTTATTACAAACATAAACTGACTATACAAGTACATGTATGTAGTTTGGTCTCAAAATATGATGTCTATACAAGTAGCATGGAAACGGTTTATGACAAATACTAACTTGGTAAGTAACCAGTACTACTGATCCATTTATCCTGACACAAACGAGTCAGTCGTAATGCTAAACCCGCAACCCTAAGCGCCAAGGATAGAAGATATTACTACCATTGTTAAAGTCTTTGGCATGACCCGAATTGGGATCGAACACGCGACCTCCCGTACCCGCGGCGGACGCTCTACCACTACACCACCGATGCGGTCCATCCATGTTAACATACCCACTATTACTACGTTAGCATTACCAACATTTTGAGCAATCCAAAAGTTATTGGCAATCACTTTTTTCTTCAACCGTCTTCATTACGATTCCACAGAACAACATATGTATTGAGAAGTTACAAAGTCAAATGTGTGTTTCTGTTCATAGGTAACAGGCTGGATACTATGAAGCTTTCTTACATGACCCCAGCTAAAGGTCAAATTACGCCAAAAACATCCGCGGCGGGTCTGATCTCAACGATATGCATTGAATATATGACAATGAGTTTAAATACATTGTAAAAGAGGTATAGCATGCATGTACTAGAATTGTTTAATTTGATCATTTGGGTATTTTTCCTTTGTGTGAAGAATTGAAAGTAGCGTATGTGAAAACCCTGTTTTATGTGTAACCATCTTCGCGGGATAAATTCTTTCTTGCATTATACCTGACAATATGTATGTACATTTTTAGTTAAGCGAAATTCATACTGTATCTAGTCTAAACAGTAAAATAGGGAACCATTCTTTTGAATTGTTTACCTGCATATTAAAGGTCAAATTACGCTAAACAAGTACTATAGTCCCTAAAAGAAACGTTGTTTATGTAGAAATGAGTGTTTAACATCACCAGAATGTATTGAATATATGCCATTGAGTTTAAATGCACTGTGAATGTGTATAGGATGCACTGGAAAGGATTGATTTGATCACTTTTAGTATTTTGACCTTGCTTGAAAGTGAAAGTAGAGAATGCTAAACACCGGTTTTGTCCGGGCCCGATTTGGTCCAAAATGACGGTTACCATTTTCGACTGGTGAGTTAGTTCTTTCTTCATAACGCATGACCCCACATTTAAAAGCTAGGAGGTAACTCTTTTCAATGATATATGGTGTTTACATGAGAAACGCTTAGAAAGTGTGACATGGTCGATTTACATGGAAACAAAGAAGGATTTTTTTTGTTTATTGTAACCTTAAACCGGGAAACAAAAACAGCGCTAAATGTAGTCTGGTTCCTTACATCCTATGATATAGTACGCAGTAATTAGAGGAAGACGCCAGGGCCCGTATTCCTCGAACTTTTCAATTAGATGTTTGACTAAATCTAAATCTAAAAATTTAGTCCGCTTTTTGTATTCCCCGCGAGTTAGTATTCACCAACGCGTTTATAAAACCGATCACAATTTAGTCCAGTTTGTAAATTTCGTAAGCGGCCGCGCACCGACTCTGGTTCCCGAATATAGATAGGAGCTTAAACAAAAGACAGTACCATTCATCTACAGTCTATTTATAGATTTTTTTTCACATAGATAGCATTTTAATTTTCAATCATCAATCTATTCATTTGCTTCGTTTTAAGTAATCTAACTTTCATGTTCAGTATAATATCTTCATATTTTACTGTGTTGCGTGACGAAAACTTCGTCTGTAGCTCTTCTAATAAATGTTGTTTGTCGTTTTCTGTCATCTTTCATTTTCAATCATTTATGCATTTTGTTTTTCGCAAATATCGCTGAAAGTTTCGTCAGAGACATATAAACACATTCTCTGGTTTAACGTTTTCAATTTTGTTTAACTAGTTACTATTTTAAGCCTTTAAAACGTACAACAAATCTGTTGCACATTTGGCAAAAATTGGAACATCTTGCTAAATGAAGGTATAATTTATGGGCATAAAGTAAAAAACTTTGTAGCAAAAGGATAAATTCCTCGTGAGCAATTTCTCCTTTTGTCACACTGTTTCCAAAAGTCGTCTGCTGCAGCAGCTTTAAAATGGATATGTTTTAAGTAAATGGTTACCAAAATATTGACTTTCATACCCATTGAATTGTACATATATTGTCATAGAAAAACTTACCAGTGCAATATTTGCCGCTCTAGGATTAATGTTGACTGTACGAACATTGTAGACATGCCCACATTTTCTCTCTTAACAGTTTTTCGGATTACGTGAACATTGAAATACGTTTACTTGAATGTCTGAATGCTAATCACGACACGAGTTGACATCATTTTCGCACACTCGAGATTGTTCGTTTGCAATCAGACATCTTTGATTTTCAATTGCTCCATTTGCCTCAATAATTTCAACTCTTTTCAATTATTACTATCATTTATAGAGATTTTCTATGTTTTGTACTTGATGATTTCAAAGTTTCATCATTGAAATCATTGTGGCAAAAGGAGAAATTTCTCATAATGAGCAATATCTGCATTTGCCACAATAATTTCAACACTTTTCAAATATCATACGATCATTTATAGATTTTTTTTATATTTTGTATTTGATTTTCTGTATGTCAGCATTATTAGACAACAAATTATCATAACAGGGCGTGTGTTCAATACAAATAGTTGATTGTTTTTGGTACAAATTGAAATTTATCATAAACTCTTGTCCATTTATCTTTAGTATTATATCTCACTTTTCATGATCAGTTTAACTCTAAATCATCTCATTCACTTAAAACACAGACCCTGCCAGATTAAATATCTTACATAAAACTTATATCTTCAGATACCGACATCAGCATTACTGACTACAGATTAAAATTTTCTAATGTTTGTGGATTTAAATGTTCTTTTTTCTTATTTCTACGTGACTACGAAATGTTGCGGCTTCTCTTCGATGATTTGCGTCAAACATTTGTCTTGTTTCTTAAAATAGATCAAAATGGAATCAGCTCGCAGGTTAACCTATCCGTGGATGGTCGGAAATCATAAAAGAGTAAAAGAATAACAAAAGAGCAAAACATCATGAAAAGAGCAAAACATCATAAAAATGATGTTAGTTATTCCCAGAATAACACTTCCCCGCAGACGACTTTGAAAATATTACGTGAAAATGATAGAAGATCTTTACAAATGCAGGAACAATTATTGAATAAAGATGTAAACATTGTGTTCAAAGGAGAAATTGCTCATTATGTTTTCATAGACAGCGGCTATATGTGGGCATAGTTACGGCAGTCTCTACTCGTTCATAGTGAATCAAGTGTTGAAGACTGTATAGTAAATACTATAAGAAGAATGGACTTAAATACGATGTTATCGAAATGAATTTAATGTTCAACCATCCACGAGTAGGTTAACCTGCCGGCAGGTTCCATTTTGATCTATTTTAAGGAATGATTGTTCTCACAATCTTAAAGGGTACCAAGAATGACATTCAAATACGCGATTAATATGTAGGGGAAAAGTCATTAAAACCTAATGTGATAAGAATTTTCTATGAAAAATTTCAAAAAAATAACTTTTAAAATCCGGGCTCAAAATAAGCCAGGTCGAGATTAA